>SKCR01038779.1:0-122710 GCA_019454045.1 Zanthoxylum bungeanum | reverse complement strand
TTAGACAAGGGTCTCCCTAAGTTGGAGAATCTCCGATTTCGGATGGCAGTAATCTCTGCAGAAACAGGTTTGGTACCTGATGTACCCCCAATAGGCCTCCTACTTAGACGATAAAACTTCCTGTTTTCTGCCTCTTCTTCTTCAATATCCATGACAGTTTCTCTCAACTATCAAAAATCAGTAATCATGGAGGTCATCCTCATCAGCTTGCCATAAATCGAGGGTTTGGTGCCATTGATGATCATTTTAATCTGGTCCTTCTCAGAGGGCCGAGTCTGCAATTTCAAAAGTTGGCTTCTCCAGCGGTCTACATACTCCTTGAAGCTTTCCTCCGACTTCTGCTTAGTGTTCTCCAAATCACGGAGTGACAAATCAATTTCCAGATCTGTAACATATTGCTTCAGAAAAGCATCAGCCAGTTCCCTCCAATCTTCCCTAATCTTCTTCTCAAGGCTGTGATACCAAACTACCGGCGCTCCCTCAAGTGACATCCCAAACATTTTCTGCACTTGACGCTTGGATAAACCCACTGAACTCATAACTGAAACATACTGACGGAGATGGACCCTCGGATCCCCATTCCCGTTGAACTTAGCCATATCCGGCATCTTGAACTGAGCTGGCAACTGTTCTTCGAAGGTCATTGCCTCATAATCTAACAACTCTTCATGTTTACCCCTCATTTTACGGCTAACTGTTTCAACCTGATCCCGAAGCTTTTGAAATTCTGCCTGAGACCCAATCACTCTGCCTGTTGCATACTCTGCCATGTCGTCATCAAAAGCGGGGATATCATCCCCCAACCCACTCGGAGGCTCCTCACGCCTCACATTCTCATAATTTCCCCCAGCACGGGACACAGCCATACCAGCCACAGCAGTGGTCAAGGCTTGCAACTGTTCAGTAATTTTGGCGAGACTGTTTTCCAACTGATCTATCCGGGATACCTCGTTATCGGATGTACTCATATCTGTTACCGGTCTTTTAGTGAGTCTTCCCTCTTCCCTAACCCAACGAGAATCTATGATGTCTTTTATAGACATAGAGGGTGTTAATAGGATATATGTATGCATGAGATGAATGAGATGCATGTGATACAAGAAATATATCAACTCATTAAAATTTTCACACAAATCGGCCCATCATCATTTTAGAAGCTTTTGGGCTAACTGTCTTAGGGGTGAACTCGTCCAAGTTTAAATGGCCCAACAAGTTCACATCTCATGGCAAGAAGTCCAACTGTATCCAAATGATAATGTTCCTGAACACAAACATATAATGGCCCATTGGCGTTTTAAAGGCTTTTTGGCCCAATCATCATAAGATATGTTCTTTTTCTAGTTTAAATGGCCCAACAAGCCCATACCTCATGAAAAAAGGTCTGAATGGATCCAAACAACAATGTTCCCAAACGCAAGCATACAGAAATAATTTCTACAAAGTGGCTCATCAGCATTTCAGAAGCTTTTGTCACAATTGTCATAGGATACGAACTCGTCCCAGTTTAAATGGCCCAACAAGTTCGCATTTCCGACAAGAAGTCCAACTGCATCCAAATGAGAATGGTCCACAAGCACAAGGAAATAGTTACTATAGGCCTTACAACTCCGGTCTACGTGTGGGTTTGTAGGAGTGTAGACAAAGACTCTCGCTGGCGAAGGATTGCCCACAACTAGGTCTCCCCACTCAAGGGTTCGAGCGACCAAGTGAGCGCACCTTTTTTTATACCTTAAGGTATGTGCCAACGAGTTATGGTGTGTGACTGACTGTCAAATGGATTTCCCGTTGTAGATTCCCCAAAGGGAGGGTGGAGCGAACTCTCTTAAATACCCAAGCCTCTTAGGCTCTTATCGCTTGGTGACATGAATAAACAACGAGTCCTCCAAATTATTCCATCACAATAGGCTACAAGTAAATGATTATCTAGGTGCCTTCACAGCTTTTCCTTATAGAAAGGTAGTGAATGAAGGAAGACACCAAACCATTACCCAGCCTTAAAAAGTTCCTTTGATTAAACCTCTTTTAACCCACAGTAGACACGGTTAATTAAAGCACAAATCCAAACATTACAAGACATTATTTCGGGGCCGATTCTCTATCCCCAGTGGATTCGCCAGAATGTGGGACACATAAATGGACGACGCTGTTCCGGGCTCGCGGCCCGGTCGAGAGTACAGAGTAGCCTGCGGGGGACTAAACCAGAGAATAAAATGGAGTCGCCACCCGGTGTGAACCGGGAAAATGATTTAAGGCCGCACTCACCCCTCGCAAGGGAAGACCTCAAACCGTTGGGTTCGGAATGGTCCCTTACTTATGCCACTTGTAATGATGTGATTTGTGCAATAATCTAACCAAGCCTAAGCAACATGTATTCCTAAGGGTATTCTATTTCTAAGTTCGCACGCATAAATCAAAAGTTCATCTAAGTTCACATGTAACACATTTTCATATTTGCATACAACCTATTTGCATATAATCTATGTTCGAATTTGCATATAACATATTTGCATATAATCTATGTCCGAATTTGCATGCATAAAGATGAATTGAAATACGGCAAGCATACAATGTCATAAGCACATTACATTTGATCATAGGCATGCCAGTAGATAATAATTGTACAATCACGCATGAAAGCAAATCGGAATAACGGCAGACATATAACTTCATGAACATGTTGAATGGATGAATGCGGAAGCATAAGTAGATGACTACCGTGTAAACATGCATCATGGAAACAAACATGTGATCTTGTGAACACAATAGATGACAAACTACGAGAACATGAACAATCAAAAAAGGTAAATGACAAAATGAGAAACCATGCATGCGATGTGATGGAAGAGGGCCTGTTTACCGTGGGCGTTCGTGCGGCGTTCGTAGCCGCATTCGAACGGTAAACAGAAGGTTCACGTTTGAGTAGCGTTCGCAAACGCGTTCGAACGACCTGAGACAGAAAACATGTGTTAGTGCGGCGTTCTGAAACGCGTTCGAACGGGGTTACAACAGTGACCTCAAAAAAGCAGTAAACAACATGACACATACGTGAATGGATGAATAGATGACACCTAATAAATAATAACGGGCTACAAGGTGCGGCAAAGCATCGTGGTAAATGATTTTAACCCCTCGACATAGAGGACCTTTAATCCAACTTACTAAGCCCATACGCTAATAACATAATGCATATAAAAAATAAAGACAACAATATCAGACTTTGTATACCCGATTGAACACATCTTACATTCAACTGAATATACGTCATCCGGTGCGGCGAAGCATCGTGGTAAAGGATTTTAACCCCTCGAAATGGAAGACCTTTAATCCAACTTACTAAGCCCATGCGTTAATGACATAATGCATATAAAAATAAAGACAACAATATCGGACTTTGTATACCCGATTGAACACATCTTACATTCAATCGAATATACGTCATCCGGCGTGGCGAAGCATCGTGGTAAAGGATTTTAACCCCTCGAAATGGAGGACCTTTAATCCAACTTACTAAGCCCATGCGCTAATAACATAATGCATATAAAAATAAAGACAACAATATCGGACTTCGTATACCGATTGAACACATCTTACATTCAACCAAATATACATCATCCGGCGCGGCAAAGCATCGTGGTAAAGGATTTTAACCTCTAGAAATGGAGGACCTTTAATCCGACTTACTAAGCCCATGCACATCACATTATTACATAAACAAATAACGTGCAGAAATTAAATAACGATAATAAACAAATCAAGATAACATGAAATAAAATATGTGCCGTATGCTCAAGTGGTACGTGGAGTTGTATCTCGAGTACAGATCATACTACTGTCCATTCGAAATCGGCTATGAAATTTATGTCCGGGTTTCCATCCTATATACCACAAGAGGTGACACATTTTCCGTTTTATTCAAGGGCCACAACATACACCATTTCACAATACATGCATTTTCTATCTATTCAAGGGCCACAACATGCATCACTCCACAATAATCATGTAAATAAAAGTCAATAAACAGTAAAAATACGAATAAAAATGGATGTGAAAAGTGCCCTCAGGTCTAAGCTTTTTCGTCGACTCTCGGATTTACGTTTCACGGTGATCGAAAGGGTTAAAGCTCCGCAACTTTTCCGGTTCACTGGTTTGCGTCTTTCCTCGCTGTTTCGCTGCTCAAGCTACTGTTTTGACTCCCTTTTGCTGCAGTTTTGCTGCTATATTTTGGTCACTATTTTTGGTGTTTTAGGCTACTGTTTTGCGGTTAAAGGGCTGTGTTTTTACGGTTAAAGGGCTGCTGTTTGTTGGCGTTTTTGGCTACTGTTTAGGGGTGAGTTTCGGTAGTTTTAGAGGGTGTCCCAGGGCCAGTTTTTCGGTCAAACAGTGAATGTTTTAGGTAGTGATTTTCGGTAATACAGTGGATGTTTTAGGGGCTGTGATTTTCGGTGATCTAAGGTGTTTTTGGGGCTGTAATTTTTGGTGATCTAAGGTGTTGTTGGGGCTTTGTATTCGGAAATCTAAGGTGTTTAGGGGCTGTGATTTTTTGGTTATGGAGGGAAGAGGATGAGAGAAAATTCTTTGTTGCTTCTTGAGTGTATTAGGCGTGAATGGAGAGGCTTTTTTCTTTTGCTGTATATGCGTGAGAGTCAGGGGGAGTGTCTTGGTTTTGGGTCTCTTTTATAGACAAAAGGGATGGGTGAATCCTTGCTTGACAAGGAAGGGATTTGTGCATTAAATGAGGATTTGATTTAGTGTTAAACAAGGAAAACCAAAGATTGATTGGAGACATGATTATGCTTTGTTTAGGAAGGTTATATATTTAATTTGTTTTGTTTAGGCATGAAATTTGTTTAGTTAGGAATATAATATAATTGATTGATTTTAATTAGGCATGATTTTATTTTAAATTGGTATATGATTTTTAGATTTTATTTAATTTTTTCATTTGTTAAATATGTATTTTATTAATTGGATATGTTTTATGGGATTTGGTGGGCTAATTGGGCTTGGATGTGAGGCTAGCAGCAAAACCAGAAATACCGACACCGTTCGAACGCCGATTCGAATGCTACACGAACGCCCGCGATCTGCTTAACGTTCAAACGTGGTCACGAATGCAGCACGAACGAAAAAAGTGAACTTGTGAAATGAATCTGATGACATACTTATTCTGAATTTCCCCTTCCGAAGTCCGTTTCCCGCAACTTCCGTGACTTAAAAGGTAGTGTCTCCAAATGAGACTCATCATAGAGACTTATATGAAAAAGTGCAGTGCCTACAACTCCTAAAGTGTGCTAGCACTTGTGAAAATTTGCAACAAATCCTCACTTAAGCTTCTTGACATTCTCGGCCAAGCCAAGAAAATAAGAAAGAAAATGGCCCTTGGCCGAAACTAGAGAGGAGAGAGGAGGAAGATGAAGTTGTGTGTTGTATTTTGCTTTTCCAAAAAACTAATACCAAAAATTGTTTTCCAAAATTATGTATATGCCTTTCAAAAAGTCAAACAATATTTTGGAGCCAAAATGGCAATTAATGCCATCCAACAACTCACATCACTCATGAATAGTGACTGGTTGTCAATCACTCAAAGTGACAAGACATCCATCACTTGAATGACAAGTGATGTGACGCGTGATGTGACTTGTGGGCCGCACTTGAATTCGAAATGCGAGTGGGCCCGCAAACACTCCCGGGCTTGGGTTCACTAATTCCGAATTAACGAATTTTCCGTTGCGACGTAATTAAATCAAATTTAATTAAATAATTATGCCTAGCAAAATTACTATTCACGTCACTAGCGAATTAATTCTAAATTAACTCGTTTGCCCGAATTAAAATCTAATTTTAATTCCGCGTCGAAATCTAATTTCGTATAATATATCGAATATATTTTTTAATCGATTAATTCCAGATTAATCGTTCTCTCTCTATTTAAATAATATTTTATCCCAGATAAAATATCTCCGTAATTAATCCTAGATTAATTTTCTCTCTCATCTAATTAATCCCAGATTAATTATGTGCGAGTCATACGTCATCGGTGAATCTTCGAGAAGCGACCCATGAGATCCCCGGATATGTTGGCAGTAAATCCGGTCGTCGAACTATCCGAACACGTACGTACCTAGTACTACGCTTTTACCGATTTACAAGACATGGTTGGCTTCTAGCAAAGCACCGTGCCTACCAAATTCTCCAGAAATATTCTTAAAGGAATATGTAATCTTTATCAGGTGTAGTATACGTAGTATTGCGTATTTCGATCTAGTATCGGATGTCACATGCTAGGCCTGGGGCTGGAATTGTGTCTGCCCCGTACGAAGCACATATCGAATCTCTGGTAACTAGTCTCTATAATCGGATAATCATGACCTAGTCATATTATCCCGATGACTGCAGTACATAAGAGCACCAGTTCTGTATCCTACGTGATCATCATCTCCACTATGACTGGAGTGATACTTCTGTCTTGACATCACACCCAATACACTACGATTCTCAATATACCCAGAAGAGACGTACACAGAACCTGTTAAAGCCCTGGACGACCAAAACCAAAGTATATTGATTGTCGCAAGTATTAGCGGTGCAAGTCTCAGGTTAAGACCAAATACACCTACCCTGATTCGGACTTCCATAGACACATAGTCATACTACCAATGGAATTCCGAGGGGTCTATCCAGAGCGAAGCTGTTTCCGTACCATCGATAAACACAACCTCCTATTACACTTGCATGAGTATCCTATACCCAAATATATGAGAACTATGTCGTTATGCTCCCACAACGCGCACAAGTGTAATACTAGTCTATTCCACATTATCGATGTCCAATCTCGATAATACTACGACTAGGGATATTTAATGATTAAACCTTCGTGGATTGATACTGTCTCATATCATCTCAATCCGGAACTAATCATAAGGACCTTTTATCATTTATATATCTTGGTAATCTAATTACAAAAGATAAAAGAGCAATTTCCTTTGTCACATAGTTAATTTGTACAACAACACCATGATCTGTACAAATAGTGATGCTATGGGTCATAATTGTCCAACATCTACATGTCTATATGAGTCCTGAGACTCATGGTTCATTGGGATAAACCATCGGACCAAGTCACGATATACGATATGTACTGGTCTCAGTGGATTTTACTAACTGAACCGTGTTAGTAAATCTTGATCAGGAACTTTATTTAAGGATATACAACTTATAGTGACACTTCCAAATGTCAATTACAAACTACGTAGTAACTGCGCACTACATTGTAAATCCTAGGATCTTTGTCTAATATACATGTATCACTAAATCAGATTTAGTTTCAATCTAATCATAATCGGATGTCTAATGGTAATTAGATCGAATATGTATATAAAAGACAAGAGGTACCACCATTAAATAAGTAATATTATGGAAAAATGCATTGTTCATATTCATGAATCGGACATAAATACGATCCGGATTGGCACTCCGAGCATCAACCCTAACAAAAACTGCCTTTTTGAATGGAGAATTAGAAGAAGAGATTTACATAGACCAACCTGAAGGTTTTGTTGTACCTGGTCAAGAAAATAAAGTTTGCAAACTTGATAAATCTCTATATGGCTTAAAACAAGCGCCAAAACAATGGCATGAGAAATTTGATAACCTAGTTTTAGCAAATGGATTTAAGGTGAATGAAAGTGATAAGTGCATAAACTATAAATCAGAAAATGAGATGTGTTCTATTATATGCTTGTATGTGGATGATATGCTTAACTTTGGTTCCAATATGCATATTGTGAATGATGTTAAATCTATGCTTTGTGCTAATTTTGATATGAAAGACTTAGGTGAAGCAAGTGTAATTTTAGGTATTAAAATTATTAGGTCAGAAAATGGAATTACTTTAGATCAATCACATTACATTGAGAAAATCTTGAAGAAGTATAATTATTTTGACTGTAAACCATCTAGTACACCTTATGATTCTAGTGTAAAGTTGTTCAAGAACATCGTTGACGGTGTTAGACAAACTAAGTATGCGAGCATCATTAGTAGTCTTCGTTATGCTACTGATTGCACTAGACCCGACATTGCCCATGTCGTAGGATTATTATGCAGATTTACTAGTAGACATAGTATGGAGCATTAGCATGCTATTGAGAGGGTTATGAGGTACCTGAAAATGACCATGAACCTTGGATTACACTATCAGAGGTTTCCCGCTGTCCTTGAAGGATATAGCGACGCTGATTGGAACACTATTTCAGATGATTCCAAGGCTACTAGTGGATATATTTTCAACATAGCTGGTGGGGCTGTTTCTTGGAAATCCAAGAAACAAACCATCTTAGATCAAACCACTATGGAGTCTGAGATGATTGCACTGCCATCTGCTAGTGAAGAAGCAGCTTGGTTGAGAAGCTTGCTATCAGATACTCCTTTATGGGAGAGACCGATACCAGCTGTATTGATCCATTGTGATAGTACCGCCGTTATTGCAAAGATTCATAATCGTTATTATAACGGTAAAAGACGACATGGAGAATTTCTGATAAAGGAAAACACAACACAGTTAGAGAATTTCTCTCTAATGGAGCTGTAAGAGTGGATCATGTACGGACTGGTGATAACTTGGCTGATCCTTTGACGAAAGGTTTAGCAAAAGAGGAGATATTCAATACTTCTAAAAGAATGTGACTATTGTCATTAAATAATTAGATTACTTGTGATGGTAACCCGACCTATAGACTGGAGATCCCGAGAAATAGGTTCAATGGGTAATAACAAATCATAAAGTAATGAGAGTTGAATCTTGCTTAATTCTGAGAGCATGATATCCTGAAGCGATGTTAGGATGAGTTAACTAACTATTAATATGTTCTATACTCTATATAGAGTGGAGTACCTAGCTATAGGAGTACTCTTGATAGACACACCTATGTGAAAGTAGAAGTGAGGCCGCTTCTTATGAAATTTTGGGCAAAAAAATTCTAGAGCATTCATTATATTGGGATATACGTGCACGGCCGTAATACACGGGCTTTTTGACTTCACCCTGAAAGATTTGTGTGTGTAACGTTGTCAGAGATAGAGTTCAAAAGTACGAGTTACTCTAGTATAATCTGAATCGTCAACACTATATAAAGGTTCAAGTCGATAGACACTTTAATTTATGCACGACCTTATATTATATTGCTCGATGAAAATGCTATATTAAAATTCAAGTGGGGGATTGTTGTAACATATAAATTTTAAATAAGGAATGAATTCTAAATAAGGAGTTACAAATTTGTTAATTATAATAGCTTTTAATTAAAGGAATAATGTTGTGTGGCTGATACAGTTTCCTATATTATATGTGTTTAAAACGTGTGTAGTTGTTATTATAATTATGTTTATTACTAACTTTTTTCTCTGCTTTAAAACTTTGAACGTATAAAAAATTTATTTTTCTTAACGTTCAAAAAAAATTATCAGGAAATAAATACTACAACGTTCATATCTATTTCTCCTATATAAGGAGGCTTTCTTTTTTATTTTATAAATAAATAAAATAAAATAAAATAAAACAGTGGGTATATACCTTTGTTTCTTTGAAGTGCTTTGCAGTGCATATACTTTTGGTTTTTGAAGTGCATTGTTGTGCATATATTTTTTGTTTTTTGAGTGCTTTGCTTTAAGACGAGCAAAAAAAAAAAATCAATTCACATAGCCGATAACAAATTTTAGAGAGCCGAGAGCAATTTCTTCATTTTTCTTAGCGTGAGCAACTTGAAAAACGAATTCATTTTGATAGAGCCGAGAGGTAGAGATTCCGAGAAATAGTTTTATATTGGGTGTGAGTATTCCAATCGGATTTCAGTGTTAACTGATTGAGACAGTGTTTATATGGGGTGTTTTATCCTGAGGACGTCGGGACCGTTTACTGCTACCACAAATTTCTGGGCAGACCTGTGAAACTTCTTAAAGAGAGCGACCTGTTGTAAATTCCTCAAATTCATTAAATAGGATATGTATATGTATATGTATATGTATATGTATATCATTGGGATGTTCAAGGGGTGTATGGGAGGTTGCAATCCTTGGAGGGTTGCAACCCACCCCAAGGGGTGCCCTATTGGCACCCCTCAATGCCTTATAAAATGAGGCTTTTATTCCAAATGAGATATACAGAAAATATACAATTAATATCCAAGAACTTAAAAAGGCATTGTTGTTTTCTTTGTTTTGAGAGAGAGATCCACCATTTGGATCCAAGTTCAAACACTTGTTAAGGAGTGCTCCTTGAACAAGAAGAATCCAAGTAATCTTGGGAGAACGTTGGCAATACGAATCCGTAAAGCACCTGTGACGGCGCCAATAAGTTCTTAAGGACAGAGATCATCTCGACTTGGACGATTTAATCAGGTTTTTCTGGTTTTATTGTTTTAGGGTTTTATTGCATCTAGATCTCCTTTTGATTGTTTGATCTGGTTGGTTTGCATGTTTATTGCTGTTTAATGACACCATATTGCCCACAATCTTAAGAACTTATTGATATAGTGTTATAAGATAGTAATTCGCATGTTAGGGTTTGAATATTTTCTGAAAAAATTCGGACTGTGCATGAAAAACCCGTAGGGCGTTCGAACGTCCGACGCACGCGAAGGCAAAAATTTGAATTTTCGTAAGAACGTTCGAACGCGTCTTCAAACGCAACTCGAACGCAAGCCTTCTGCCTGAGAACGTTCGAACGCGTCCTAAACGCAACTCGAACGCAAACTCTCTGGAATCATTCCGTTCGAACGCGTTCTCGAACGCTACACGAACGTGAACTCTCTGGAAACACTTCGTTCGAACGCGTTATCAAACGCAACACGAACGCACACACACTGGACAGTCTCGTTCGAACGTAGATACGAACGTGACACTAACGATTTTGTCCTGGAAGTATCATAAACTGCAAACTTTAATTAATATTAACTTGGTTAGTCATATACTGTAAACACATTAATCTTGGTAGTATAGATTTAAGTTATTATTAAGTTGTTCAATTATCACAAGCATACACATAGTGATAAAGTTGAAATTGATTGGTTGTTGCATAATTGGTTGAGAATTTAAAGTGTAATTTTGCACAAGTAATTCCATCCAATCTTGATTGACATATATATCTACACTTATCGTATTAATTGTGCTATTGGAAAAGTGTAAATCTGGGTTTTGAATTGCTAAAAGATCCTATTGGCAAAAGTGTTTGAAGAATATTCGTTCATTCAATTTTCCTTAAGTATCTTTAGTTGAAATTCGAGGACTTGTGTTTATTGGAACTTTCGTCCATTAGAACAACAAGTGACTACCTAGTACATCACTTTGAACAAGATCATTCGTTGATCGTTGTGCAATTTGTCTTTCGTAGACTGATTGAACCCTGTTGATTTTCCAGTTACAAATGGCTAGCGGAATTATCACGGTACCGGTCTCTCAAGGAGAAAAGCCGGAGAAATTTGGTGGGGCAAATTTCAAACAGTGGCAGAGCAAAATACTGTTCTACCTGACAACTCTCCAGTTGGCTATATTCCTCAAAGATCCTCCGGGTCCTGTGGAGGGTGAATCTGAATTGGCCAAGGAAGAGCGAGAACAGACTTGGATGTCTGGAGACTTCTTATGCAAGAACTACCTTTTGGGTGGTCTTGACAATACCCTGTACAATGTGTACCAAGGCATGACTTCTGCGAAGGTTCTCTGGGAATCTCTCGAGAAGAAGTACAAAACCGAAGATGCCGAACAAAAGAAATTTGTCGTGGGTAGGTTCCTAGACTACAAGATGGTAGATTCAAGGACGGTGATGTCTCAGTTGGGTGAACTGCAATTGATCATTCATGAAATACTGGATGAGGGAATGAAACTCTGTGAGATGTTTCAAGTTGCCGCTATAATTGAAAAGTTTCCTCCATCATGGAAGGACTTCAGGAGCTATCTGAAACACAAAAAGAAGCAGATGAGCCTTGAAGACCTCAGTGTTCGATTGAGAATCGATGAGGACAACAGGATGTCCGAGAAGGCCAGCTACAAGACTCTGGAGTCTAAGGCCAACATCATTGAAGGTGTAAAGGGTAGCAAAAAGAGAAAGAACTGTGGAGCTGACTCTGGGAACAAGAAGTTCAAGGGAAAATGCTACAACTGTGGAAAAAGCGATCATATGTCAAAGGACTGCAGAAACAAGAAGTCTCAGGACAAGGGCAAGAAAAAGAAAAATCAGGCCCATGTCACTGAAGGTGAGCAGCTGACTGATGATATCTCATAGATGGAACTATCAGCAGTGGTAATCGAAGCCAACATAGTTGGGAATCCGAGAGAATGGTGGGTAGGCACTGGGGCTACTCGTCATATCTGTGCAGACAGTAAGATATTTTCCATGTACCAGAAGGTCGATGGCGGCGATCATCTGACAATGGGAAACTCGTCTACCTCTCAGGTGGTTGGACAAGGCACAGTGGTTCTGAAGATGACATCCGGAAAGGAGCTAACATTGAAGAATGTATTGCACGTTCCAGATATTCGGAAGAACTTGGTCTCAGGCTCTCTTCTTAGTAAGGCTGGTTTTAAGCTTGTGTTTGTTTCTGACAAGTTTGTATTGACTAAGAATGATATGTATGTAGGAAAAGATACCTAACTGAGGGCATTTTCAAGCTAAATGTAATGACTGTTAATCGTACTATTAATAAAGCTAGTTCGTCTGCTTATATTATTGTGTCACAAAATGTATGGCATGGGAGGTTAGGACATGTTAATTATGATACCATGCGTAAACTAATTAACATGGACCTTATACCTAAATTTGCAATTGATAGCCAACATAAGTGTGAAGCATGTATTGAAGCTAAAATGCATCGAGCATCATTTCATTCCATAGAACGCAGTTCTGAACCGCTAGAACTTATACATACCGATGTATGTGACATGAATATTGTGCAAACAAGAGGCGGTAAAAAGTACTTTGTCACTTTTATCGATGACATCACAAGATTCTGTTATGTGTACTTGCTTAGAAGCAAAGCTGAAGCAATTGAGAGCTTCGTACACTATAAGAACGAAGTTGAAAACCAACTTGGCAAGAAAATCAAAAGAATCAGGAGTGATAGAGGCGGTGAATACGTTTCACCATTCGGTGAATATTGTTCTGTGCACGGAATTATTCACGAAACCACTGCTCCTTATTCTCCTCAACAGAACGGAATTGCGGAGCGCAAAAACCGAACGTTGAAGGAAATGATGAACGCCATGTTGACGAGTTCGGGTCTACCCCAGAACTTGTGGGGGGAAGCCTTGCTTTTCGCAAACTACGTTCTAAACAAGCTTCCTCACAGAAGACTTGACAAGACACCATATGAATTGTGGAAAGGTTTCGTACCTTCTTACAAATACCTAAAAGTGTGGGGGTGTCTTGCCAAAGTAATGGTTCCTAAACCTAAGAAGGTTAGAATAGGATCCAAAACTATTGACTGTATATTCATTGGATATGCTCACAACAGTAGTGCATATCGATTCTTGGTACACAAGTCGGAGATTCCTGACATCAATCCAAATATGATAATTGAGTCAAGGAATGCGATATTTTTTGAAGAGACGTTTCCTTATAAGGAAAGACAAATAACGGGGTCTCTCAAAAGAACAATTGACACTGTCAAGGACAGTGATCAGGTTGACCTAGAATCAGATAAACGTGCTAATACTGAGACAATCGAGCCTAGACGTAGCAAAAGAGCTAGAACGTCTAAGTCGTTTGGTCCCGATTTTCTGACATATTTGTCAGAAAATGAGCCTCAGAGCTATAAAGAAGCCATGTCTTCTCCGGAGGCACCTCTTTGGAAAGAGGCGATAAACAGTGAGATTGATTCAATCCTACAGAACCATACTTGGGAGTTGGTTGATCTTCCACCAGGTTGTAAGCCACTGGGCTACAAATGGATATTCAAAAGGAAGATGAAAACGGATGGATCAATAGATAAGTACAAGGCAAGACTTGTCATAAAAGGTTATAGACAATAGGAATGCCTTGATTATTTTGACACATATTCACCAGTGACTCGTATCACATCGATAAGAATGCTCATAGCCATAACAACTATATTTGGTCTTGAAATACATCAAATAGATGTAAAGACGGCATTCTTGAATGGTGAATTGGATGAAGAGATTTACATGGAACAACCAGAAGGGTTTAGTGTTCCTGGACAAGAACAGAAGGTGTGCAAACTTGTGAAATCCTTGTACAGATTAAAACAAGCACCGAAACAATGGCATGGGAAATTTGACAAAGAAATGTTGTCAAATGGGTTCAAAACCAATGAGTGCGATAAATGTGTGTACACCAAATCAACTCAAAAAGGATATGTTATTGTGTGTCTCTATGTAGACGATATGCTGATAATTGGTAGTAATCATGAAATGATTCAGTCTACCAAAAACGTGTTATCCAGCAGATTTGATATGAAAGATATGGGGATAGCTGATGTGATCCTAGGAATAAAGATTTCTAGGACATCAGACGGATATATATTATCACAGACTCATTATATTGAGAAGATACTCGATAAATATATCAAAGGGGATCTAAATATGGCTAGAACCCATGTAGACCTAACTCTTCATTTATCAAAGAATACTGGTTCAAGCATATCGCAATTAGAGTATTCGAGAATCATCGGAAGTCTTATGTATCTCACGAATTGCACACGACTTGATATCGCTCAAGCTGTGAATCGGCTTAGCAGATATACAAGCAATCCAGGACACAATCACTGGAAAGCCATAGTAAGAGTTTTGAGGTATCTGAGAGAAACTTCAAAATATGGGCTACATTACGAGAGATATCCTGCTGTACTAGAGGGATACAGCGATGCTAACTGCATATCTGATACAGTGGATTCCAAATCTACGAGTGGATTTGTTTTCACACTTGGTAATGCAGCTGTGTCATGGAAATCCTCGAGGCAAACGTGTATTGCCCGGTCTACTATGGAATCTGAGTTCATAGCATTAGACAAAACGGCGGAAGAAGCAGAATGGCTTAGAAACTTCCTGGAGGATATTCCTAGTTGGCCCAAACCGGTGCCAGCGATTAGCATACATTGTGATAGCCAATCGGCAATTGGGAGAGCCCAAAATACAATGTATAATGGTAAGTCTCGACACATACATCGGAGACATAATACCATACGTCAACTGCTCTCAAGTGGCATAATAACGATCGATTATGTTAAGTCGAATGAAAACCTAGCGAATCCACTAACTAAAGGTTTACCTCGAGAGCAAGTTGAGAAGTCATCGAGGGGAATGGGCTTGAAGCCTATAATCTAAGAATTGTCACTGTGGAAACCCAACCTAGTTGATTGGAGATCCCAAGATCTAGGTTCAAAAGGGACAACAGAAACTTTGTGCAATTCAAAACAAGCACTGAAAAGTTTTGTACTTTTTCCCATTCCGATAATGACGCTGAGTGTTGTCTGTCATTGGTTAGGATAAGCTAAGGCTTTTAATGATCACTATATTAGGAGATGAGTCCTAATGGGGGTAAATACAGATTACCTCTTCATAGTAGATCACCTATTTCAAGTAAGAAGTGAGGCCGCTTCCATGGGAACCTTTAAAGGCGGGTTACCCTAAAGTGCTTGATGAATCCAGGACCGTTGTTCAGGGCCGAAATGAACACAACCGTAGAACGGAAAATGGTCGAATTAAAGCTGTGTGTTGGCAATTGTCTTGGTTTACACCAACGACATAACAGTTCAAGACTATGGGTCACTGGTTTGCCAAGTAAATCTGATTGTCATTCACTAGGAAAGGTTCAAGGCGAAAGCTACCTATTTCGATGCAGCTTTAGCTCACGGTATCTCTCTCACGTGCCTGAATGAATATTTGAAGAATTGTGGGGGATTGTTGTAAATTCCTCAAATTCATTAAATAGGATATGTATATGTATATGTATATCATTGGGATGTTCAAGGGGTGTATGGGAGGTTGCAATCCTTGGAGGGTTGCAACCCACCCCAAGGGGTGCCCTATTGGCACCCCTCAATGCCTTATAAAATGAGGTTTTTATTCCAAATGAGATATACAGAAAATATACAATTAATATCCAAGAACTTAAAAAGGCATTGTTGTTTTCTTTGTTTTGAGAGAGAGATCCACCATTTGGATCCAAGTTCAAACACTTGTTAAAGAGTGCTCCTTGAACAAGAAGAATCCAAGTAATCCTGGGAGAACGTTGGCAATACGAATCCGTAAAGCACCTGTGACGGCGCCAATAAATTCTTAAGGACAGAGATCATCTCGACTTGGACGATTTAATCAGGTTTTTCTGGTTTTATTGTTTTAGGGTTTTATTGCATCTAGATCTCCTTTTGATTGTTTGATCTGGTTGGTTTGCATGTTTATTGTTGTTTAATGACACCATATTGCCCACACGATCTAGTACATGACTCAACCCAGTCCCGATTTTATTTTTCCTAGTGAACAGTAATATTGTTTTGACTTGCAATCTGTTTCTACAGTTCTTTATTAGCTGCTTATATTAAGAGAGTGTTGATTTGCTAAGACCTAAGGGTGCTTGGATTTAGATATAAAAACTTTATCTTAAGCATGTCTTAGATAGAATAGTTAGATTTTTAATTCCTTGAGTCGGAACTATCCAAACTTTCACTTAATATTTTCCTATTATTAACTCGGTAAAAGTTTCAAATCTATCTTTTAATCATTTGGCAGAAAAACTAATCAATGTGTCAAGCCATTAATATGATGCTACAGGGAGAAAGTGACTGCTCATCTTATCCTGTGTCATCTGGATTTGGTGCTTTACATGTACCAACTTCTTGAACAACTTGGGGTCATCCAGCTCTTTCTCATAAATGCTATTAAGATCTTTCAGACTTTCACCTACATTCTTGCTTATAGAGTTATAGTATGGATGATCAATTGCTACCACATTCACTAAAATGATAAGCTTTTAGGAAGTTCAACATGCTCAAAGATTAATTAGATGCATGTTTACTTCTGATCAAAAGGCATGCTACTGTAGTATGTGCATTACAGGATCAAACTCCTTACTGCTGGGTGAGACAAGCTTCATTGATGATATAGATCAGGACCACTCAATTTTGTGGGTCCCATGATTCATCACATGGCTAAGAAGATGAACTGAAAATCATGGGTTACTATTATAAGCCCTGCTTTGTCTTTGCATCTTAATCAATACAGCCCTGCTTTAGACAACAAGAAGTCAAAAAACAAAGCATTCATAGTCATTTGATTCTAAAGTCCTAACTAAATATTTATGTTAAACAACTTTAGCACCAACACTGTGAGTGAGTATGAATATATTTTTAACTTTACTAGCTTCCTTTTATTCAACAAAATATACTGTGGCTGTGATTTATGATCATATAATCAAATGGGTGCTCAAAATTCAACTTCAGGAAAAGAGAGAAAGAGCGAACACAGTTTAGACAAAAAGAAAAGAGAGTAGAGCCAAAGCTGAAGAAACTTTCTCTTTTAGCCTTTAGCCTTTGTCTAGCTAACCTTAAGATAACCTTAAGAAAACTTCAACTGTCTCTATCTCTTACCTTTATATTGTAAGAAACATTGGGAAAATAAGCCAAAAATTTGATATTTGTCTGTTCTAACAGAGAGAGATACTGAGTGAAAACTAGAACAAGCCTTGCTTTACAACATAGCAGAGGCAATTATGCTGATAAGAGAATCCATTGAAAAAACCAAGAACTTCTTTCAGAAAAGTATTGTAAACCTCAAGTCTCTCTTGTTTGGAGGCTACCAAAAGTTGCCAAAACCTCCTCTCTTGAACCTCTTTTCTTGCAGTTTTGGCAAAACAAAAGATTGTCAAAAGGATCAATACTATACTGAATTTTTCAATTCCTGGGAGTCTGATCTGGAAGAAGCAAAGGAGAGGGGGGAGAATAATGTCATAGCATGTAAAAAGCCGGTGAATGAAGAAAATGCAACTGGTGGGTGCTTCATTAGGCTTGCAGATCAGATTCCAGTGAAGAACAAACAAGAAGAGAGGAAAAAGGAAGAAAAGAATATGGGAAGTTCCCGTATGGATAAAAGAGAAGATAAGTGTTCTAAAAACATGAATCCAGATGGTTATGCATTGGCACAAAAGATGAAGCAATTGGATATGATGGATGCTGGTGACCTGGAGCATGTGTTGGATGTAGAAGAGGCACTTCACTATTATTCTCGCCTTAGAAGTCCCGTTTACCTTGACATCGTTGACAAGTTTTTCGTGGACATGTACTCGGAATTCTCTGTTCCTCAAGCCTCTGCCAGGGTCAACAGTTCAAAGAGGAGACTCGGCTCCATTAGACTCTAGAATAAGTTCATGTTTGCTTCTTGCTCTTTGTGCATATTGATCTGTTATCTAGTCCTGTTTGGTTTTCTGTATTTTTTTTTCTCTTTTGTGAGAGTTATGCTTGTGTTTTTGACATTCAGTTCTATATATCTGTTTCACTGATTCCTATTTCCTTGAGACTCTTCTATTTCTAATAATCTTTTTGTAAGTTAAGCCATTAGAAATCCAAAATCATTTCTTTCCCAAGCAAGCTTTGTATTTACTCGTGGATGGGTAATGTTTTCTATGAGCGTGCTTTGATATTCTCTTTGCACATACCTATATATACTATAGAGACAATTGAAGGTTAACTTCATCGTAACAGACAATGTAAAAGCCAACAATGAAATTCCTGAATTGCAATGTCAATTTATCAGATTTATAGCATTGGAATTAGCCAGTGTAAATTGCTAATTTCCTGAAATTTAGATGTTAAAACTAGAAAGTAACAACACAAAAAGATGCTCAAGTTTTTAGACATATTGATCTACTAGGCACAGAGTGCAACTGTAAAGAGGAGAAAATGCAGTTCATCGAAGTACCAAAAACCTCATTTAGTTCCATCTTGTCACATTCATTCCAGGTTACTGAGTGATGCTTCGGGTGATGAGGGTGAGGCATCAAAGGCAGGTGGTAGAGCTGTTGTTGATGTTGGCGAGCAATCAAAGTCAAAAATCAGGTGATACGGCTGTTGTTAATGATGGAGAGCCATCAAAGTTAGGGGATGGAGATGCTGATGAGGAAAATGAGCCATCAAAGTTATGCGAGGGAGCTGCTGATGAGGAAAATGAGCCATCAAAATTATGCGAGGGAGCTGCTGATGAGGAAAATGAGCCATCAAAGTTATGCGAGGGAGCTGCTGATGATGATGATGAGGGGTCAACAAATGAAGGCGAGGGAGCTGCTGATGTTGATGAAATGTTTCTGCAATTTGATCTCAGTAGGTTCAGAAAACCAGGATCCAGAGACGGGTCAGGTTCATTACTCCTGCCAAACTTAAACCGACAATTATTGAAGAATTTGCAGTGGAATATTCCAATGCTATGAACACCTGGAAGCAAAGTAAGGAGAAGTCAACAAATACTGGAGCAGAAAAACAAACACAATCACTGAACAAGTCTAGTTATTAACATAAACTTGAACCATTTCAAGATTAGGAATCTAAGAGAACGAATTTCCATGAATATTTATGTAATCAAGCAGAAAATTATAGGTATAAAGTAATAATCTATAGTACTAATCTTCCAATCAAGAACCAACTCATACATTCTCAGCAGAATAGTCATAATAGTATATGTACAATATTACAATGCAAATCTAAATATAATGAAGGTTTGATAATAAGACTGTAATTTGAGTTCTGAGGAATAAGAAATAAAAAGGAAGTTAAAGATCTTATGTGATCTGTTGCATTGCTTTCAAATAAACCAAACCAAACAAAAACCTTTTCCACATGGATCCTTTGACGCAACTATGTTTTATCCGGAATCATCGTCTCATTAAGCTCAAATTGATTTCAAATAAGAACGAAAAGGATCAGAACTAAACAATCAGACAATCAGCACGAATGCAACAATAACAGGAAAATTGCAGATGTAATTCAATACAAATCAACATCAGAAATATCTGTTTTTGAAGAAAGTAGAAAGGATGGTGAAATGAAATAAGAAAATCCATACTAATAGTTTCTGTTGACGACTGATTTTCGTTTGAGGGGAAAATCGGTAAACTCACTCCTCGAACAATCCTCCCTCAACGGTGAATTTTTTTGGTTTGGGGACCAAATGCAAACTTAGTAAGAAGATGAGAAAACACACAGAAAAGACAGAGGGTTTAACGTGATTCGGCGGAATAGATCCAACCTATGTCCACGGGTACAAGGGAAAAGGAAGTTTTTATAACGTGGTCGGGTATGACCGACCTGCCTATCTCTCGAGTTCGGCTGACCGACCTCTTACAAACTCACTCTTACCCTTAGCTTTTCTGCTCTCTATTACAAGTTATGCCTGAATGAATTTGGCTCACCTCTTACAATGAATTCCCAACCCCTTTATATACTAAGGAAAATAACATTGTTTCACCGTCCTCGCGATGTCAGCCACGTGAGTCTGTCAACGCCGAATGGGCTCTCTTCCCCAACTGTTCTGCCGAAAGTAGCTTCTGTCATCTGACATCTCCTTAAACCAAGCTACTATATCCTCTGCCACTCGCTACCTCCAGCCTGTAATCTGTCATGTCATACCTCTTTGAAAGGTGCAATTTCTCATGTAGGCTTACGTCATCTTGACTCTGATCATACCATTATTACCGCTTCGGCCCGCCCTACCAAGTCGGGTCGGCAGAAGCAACAGCTATCATGGCTTAATGAGCCACCAGGTTTGTAGGCAGGACCACCTCGGACGTGACCACCTTGGATCTGATCACCTCGGGCTCCTCGGGCTCGGCCACCTCGGGCCTGACCACCTCAGGCCTGAACACCTCGGGCTCGGCCACCTCGGGCCCGACCACCTCGCGCTCGGCCACCTCGGGCTCACAAGGACTTCAGATCATTTGTTGAGTGTAAAATCTCATCTAACCCTTCCTTGAGATTCTGACTTCTTGAGGACCGAAAACTACCATTAATATTTGTCCCCTAGTTCTCGGTATCAACGAGTAAGCGAGTTGGTGCCGGGAACTATAAAAAGATGGTGGTGTGTGAAGCCGTAAACTGATTTGGTGTCCTCGGGCTGACGCATGCTCTTGATATGCTGACATCCCAAAGGGATATGATCTGCGAGGATCTGCAAAGAATAGAAAACAGGCCACGAGGGAAAGCTCACCTCATCGGGCTATCATTAGAGCAATAAGGCTTCGGGGGAGAAACTCCGACATCGAGCAATTACAAGTTAACTGGCAGCAACGGAATGAAACCTCATTTCGCCATGACACAGTAATAGGACCTCGGCGGGACGTAACTCAGCCTCGATATGATAATAATATAACGGCCACAAGGGAAATGCTTCCTCCTTGTGCCGCAAACATTTGGCCATGGGGGAGAAACTCTGACCCCATGCCAACGAATACAATAAGGCCTCGGTGGGACGTAACCTGACCTCGAGCCACAAAAACTACTTAGCCACAAGGGAAATGCTCATTCCTTATGTTGACTTTTAGAGAATGGGATGGCCAAACTCCACGGGAGAATTCTCCCTCCCCGAGGTCGGCATTACCAGATGGTAATGAGATGGCCTCGGCGGTACAAAAGCAGACCAAAGCCATAAAATCACCTCGGACGCGGCGATACTAAAGCAGATCCGAGCCATAAAATCGCATCGGCCTCGACGGTACTAAAGCAGACCCGAGCCGTAAAATCACATCGGCCTCGGCGGTACTAAAGCAGACCAGAGCCGTAAAATCACATCAGCCTCGGCGGTACTAAATTGTTGGACAATTATGACCCATATCATCACTATTTGTACAGAACATGGCGTTGTTGTACAAATTAACTATGTGACATAGGAAATTGCTCTTTTATCATTTGTAATTGGATTACCGGGATATATAAATGATAAAAGTCTATATGATTAGTACCAGATTAATAAGATATGAGACAATATTAATCCACTAAGGTTTAATCATTAAATATCCCTAGTCGTAGTATTATCGAGACTGGACATCGATAATGCGGAATATACTAGTATTGCACTTGTGCGCATTATGGAGGCATAATGGCATAGTTCTCATATATTTGGGTATTGGATACTCATGCAAGTGTAATAAGAGGTTCTGTTTACCGATGGTACGAAAACGGCTTCGCTCTGGATAGACCCCTTGGAATCCCATTGGTAGTATGAATATGTGTCTATGGGAATCCGAATCATGGTAGGTGTATTTGGTCTTAACTTGAGACTTGCATCGCTAATACTTGCGACAATCGGTATACTTTGATTTTGGTCATCCGGGGCTTTAACAAGTTCTATGTATGCCTCTTCTGGGTATACTGAGAATTGTAGTGTATTGGGTGTGATGTCAAGATGGAAGTATCACTTCAGTCATATGGAGATGATGATCACGTAGGATACGGAACCGGTACTCTTGTATGCTGCAGCTATCGGGGTAATATGACAAGGTCATGATTATCCGATTATAGAGACTAGTTACCAAAGATCCGATATATGCTTCGTACGGGGGCAGACACAATTCCAGCCCCAGGCCTAGCATGTCACATTCGATACTGGATCGTAATACACAATACTACGTATGCTACGCCTGACAAAGATTATATATTCCTTTAAAGAATATTTCTGGAGAATTGGGTAGGCACAGTGTTTTGCTAGAAGCCAACCATGTCTTGTAAATCCATAAGAACGTGGTACCGGGTACGCACGTATTCGGATAGTCCGATGACCGTATTTACTACCAACATATCCAGGGATCTCTTGGGTCGCCTCCCAAAGATTCACCGATGATGTTTGACTCGAACATAATTAATCTGGGATTAATTATGAGAGAGAGAGAAAATTAATCTGGGATTAATTAAAAGAGAAAGAATTAATCTGGGATTAATTGCGTCGAGAATTTATCTAGGATTAAATTCGTCGAGAAGAGAGAACGCGATTAATTTGGAATTAATCGGCAAAATAAATTTAATGGTGAAATTAGATTTTATTATTTAATTTATTTAATTGGGCTAAAATAATATATTAGATATATTAAATGAAATTGGATTTCAAAGCAGAATTAAAATTGGATTTTAATTCGTGCGAACGAATTAATTTAGAATTAATTCACAAGCGACTTTCGTAATAATTTTACGAGGCATTATTATTTAATTAATTTTGATTTAATTAAGTTACAACGGTAAATTCGTTTAATTCGGAATTAAACGAACTCAGGCCCGAGCGAAGTTGCGTGTTGGATTGTCCGACTTAAATTTGGAATTTAAGTGGGGCCCACCAACTTACATCAAATGTTTGACACTTGATGGAAGTTGTTATTGTTGAGAAAAGAAAAGCTTAGATTGCTTTTATTTCACTCAACCTAATCCTACACTCAACATCAATATAAATCAATTTGTTGACTTTGGAATTGCAACAAGTCACTATTCACAACAACTCTTTCTTCTCCATTTTGCTCATTGTCGTTAGCTTCTTGGTCTCTCCCATGGAATTTTGTTTCAAAATTCAAGCTTGCTAGCACATTAAGGAGTCAAAGGAAGGTGACAGGGAGACTAATCCGAGAGTTTGGAACTCGATCTCAAGCTCCGAAGCTTCCAACACATCCAACAAAGAATGATTTTTTGAAATCTCCTCAACCAATCAATGTGAGTATTCCGCAACTCTCTTGATAATTCACACACAAATCACTCTTAGACGATCTTGGCATGTTTTAGGAACACTAACAATGGTATCAGAGCGATCTAAGATTGATTTGGAATTCTAGGGTTCTTAAACTTTAATTTGGGAATTTTGTGTTTGGAGCTTGATTTTCTTAAATTGATGGTTTGGTTGAGTTTATATGATGTTGAATTAGATTTGTGCATTGTTGGATTTGTGAAATATTGAATTAATTAGTATTTTGGAAGCATTAGATTAATTAATTAATTATGATAATTACACTTGAATTGAATTAATTTATAATTTGGAATAATGAATTAATTTAATTGTTGTATTTGGGCTTAATGGGCTTGGTTGGGCCAAGTTTGGTTTAGGATAATTGGTTGGATCCAATTGGGCCTAAAACCATTTCCATAAAGTCCAAATATGATAATTGGGCCTTTAAAATTTTAATTGGGCCTAATTTGATTTTTGGCATAGGGTGATTCCTAATTGGGCCTTGGCATCTTGTGTTTGACCCATAATTGCCAAAGCCCATGCCTTAAGAATTATTTGAAAGCTCATTGGACTTTAATTGAACAGTATTGGATACTAATTGGGCCTTTGAGACCCATAAAGATTGGATTTGGAATCCAAGTCTAAAAGGCACTATTGAAAGTGTAATTGTTTAATTTGGAATTAAATATGAATTAGTATTGAATATAATTTAAATTGGATTTAAAATTGTAGTTCGATATAATTCAAGAATACGTACTTTGAGTATTTATTCTTAAACGAGTAGGACTCACGCAAATCAAATCGTTGTTTGAACATTGGATGGTCACTAATCAAAGATTAATTAATTGGATTAGATTGATTGATAACATTCTTTGTGTGAATACTTGGATGTATGAATGAATAATGTATATCAGATGGATATTAGAAGGGTGAGGGCAATTTTGGAAATTATTGTAATAAATTTAGAATTTATTAAAATTGGACCTGCGTGTCCAGCCTATTATCTCCTTATCTCATTGTATTTCTTTTCTCACCAATTCCCCTCAATGTAAATGAGGTTTCTTTAGAAGTATTATGTAATTGGGTAGAAGTATGAATAGTGCTAGCGGGAGAGAGGAAATGGAGAGATTTGTTCTAGGAACAAAATTTGTTGTATATTCATCCGCATATCATTATTATTTTATCGCGCCTGGTTATGCTTTTAGAATGCATGCTTAAGGGTGTATAATGAGACCTAATTAAAGATAATAAATTGGTTGCCAATTTACGCGAAAAACCCTCAATCAAATATTAAGCGTTTTTCCTTCCATTCAGTGATTCTCTCAAGATCCAAGATTGGCACTGGTTTGTCGGCCAAATTCAAGACCATTGTCCATCGCGGATGTGTTTGAATCATGAAGGCTTTGTTCCATATCTTACGCCTTGGGCAAGTTGTGATTTGTTGGCCAAATTCAAGGTCACTTCTTGTTCATCGGCCTCGATTACGAAGCTTTCCCACTGTCAATGGGTCACGCTTAACTGGTTTCATTAAGCTTGTTGAGCCAAAGCTAATGCTTAGTTGATTCAGAGGAAAAGGTTAGGCAATATATCAGATATATTGACATATATTAGATATATGTTTCGGACTTGGAGGTCCACCTACTGGATCTAGGAATTGGATGAGATCCAATTGATCTTAGAGATCTACCTAGTTAAGTTTCATACAACTTGTTGGCCAAAGTCAAGGTTGTGTGTTATTTAACGGGATTCTAGCCCCTAGGAAACTAGGTTTCATGAGTACTCCACAGAGGGTTAGAGGCTCACCGAAAAATAGTGGGAGGCAAGTATTAAATTTGCAATTTCATTTAACTACTTGCCAACACGCGCTCATTTCATTTTTCGTCATTAAAATATTTATATATATATTAGTTGGACTAATATTCAATTGTTTTTTTAATTAAACAGTTGGACTGTATTCAAACTACTTCATTTATAGTTGATTATATAATTGGATTATAGTAATCAATATATTTGAATTTAACCAATCAATAGTAGTTGATTATATAGTTAGACTATAGTAATCATTATATTCGATTGTACCTGAAATCGTTGATTGGATAGTTGGACTATTGAAATCAAGATAACTGAAAGATTAGGGTTTAAAACATAATCCTGGGTGAAAATGTCTTTTACGGCTTTAATTTTCAGATTGGGAAAAGAACCTCAGGATAGTCCTGGGAACTGAGAAGTTATTCTATTTGATAGAGAAACCTTTCAAGCCTGAGCCCAGAGTTTAGCAAATAGTGGAGCATGAGCTTTGGAAGACTCATGGTGATGATAACTTTAGTGCTCAATCTGTTACGCTTGCCGCAATGATTTCTTAATTTCTTTGTCAGAACTAAGGATTAGATCCTTATAGTATGATATTGAAATTGAAGGATCTTCATAGATCTATTCTTAGATCTTAGAAGTACTAATTGCAATAAAAAAACTCTTGGAGAGTTAATGGCTATGCTCAAGGAGACAGACAGAGCCAGAGCTTGCAAAAGGGCAAGAAGCGCAAGACGCATCTTACTCCTACATCCCAGAATGTCTAGGCTTGGTCGAAGGCTTCTAGGGAAGTGAAAAGGGGCAAATGCAAAATCGTCACAGTCTTCTAGGAACGCAAATGACATTATTCAAATCGTTGTTTGAACATTGGATGGTCACTAATCAAAGATTAATTAATTGGATTAGATTGATTGATAACATTCTTTGTGTGAATAATTGGATGTATGAATGAATAATGTATATCGGATGGATAATGAATATATTATTTTAATGATTAATTCCAAATTAATCTTTCTCTCTCTCCATATAGTACTTTATCCAAGATAAAATCTCTCCGTAATTAATCCCAGATTAATTAAGCTCGAATCATACGTCATTGGTGAATCTTCGGGAAGCGACCCAAGAGATCCCTGGATATATTGGCAGTAAATACGGTCATCGGACTATCCGAACACGTATGTACCTCGTACTACATTTTTACCGATTTACGAGACAAAGTTGGCTTCTAGCAAAGCGCCATGCCTACCCAATTCTCCAGAAATATTCTTACTGGAATATATGATCTTTATCAGGCGTAGTATAGCGTAGTATTGTGTATTGCGATCCAGTATCAGATGATCACGTACAAGGCCTGGGGCTCGAATAGTGTCTGCCCCGTATGAAGCACATATCGGATATCAAGCAACATGTCTCTTTGAATCGGATAATCCTGACCTTGTCATATTATCCCGACGGTTGCAACCTTTATAGAGAATAAGTTATGTATCCCTACGCGATCATCATCTCCATATGTCTGAAGTTATACTTCTGTCTTGACATCACACCCAATACACTACGATTCTCAATAAACCTAGAAGAGGCGTACAAAGAACCTGTTAAAGCCCTGGACGACCAAAACCAAAGTCTACCGATTGTCGCAAGTACTTGCGATGCAAGTCTCAGGTTAAGACCAAATACGCCTACCCTGAAGCGGACTCCCATATACAAATATATATACTACCAATGGGATTCCGTGGGGTCTATCCAGAGCGAAGCTGTTTTCCGTAGCATCGGTAAAACACAACCTCCTATCGCACTTGCATAAGTATCATATACTTAAATATATGAGAACTATGATGTTATGCCCTCACAACGCGCACAAGTGCAATACTAGTCTATTCCGAATTATCGATGTCCAATCTCGATAATACTACGACTAGAGATATTTTATGATTAAACCTTTATGGATTGATACTGTCTCATATCATCTCAATCTGGAACTAATCATAAGGACTTTTACCATTTGTATATCAAAGTAAATAAGTTAAAAAGAAAAACGGTAAAAGGCAATTTCATTACTACATAGTTAATTTTGTACAATAACACAATGTCATTTACAAACAGTGACGCTATGGGTCATAACTGTCCAACAATCTCCCACTTGGCCTATAGCCAGTCACTCAAGCATCTAATACCTGAACTATGTACATGTCGCTCAAAATTTTACTGAGGAATAGCTTTCGTCAGCGGATCTGCCATGTTTTCATCTGATGCGACCTTCTCGACCTTCACATCGCCACGATGTATGATCTCTCGAATCAGATGGAAACGTCAAAGAAAATGCTTGGATCGTTGATGAGACCGCGGTTCCTTAGCCTGTGCTATAGCCTCATTATTGTCACAATACAATGGAACGGGGTTAGCTACTAACGGAACTACTCCTAATCCAATTAGGAATTTTCGGATCCAAACTGCTTCATTTGCTGCTTCAGCTGCAGCAATGTACTCCGCTTATGTTGTTGAATCGGCAACAGTCTCTTGCTTGGAAGATTTCCAGCTCACTGCTCCATTATTCAAACAAAATATGTACCCGGATTGCGACTTGCAGTCGTCTTTGTCGGTTTGGAAACTTGCATCGGTATACCCAGTTACCTCAAGTTCTCCATCTCCATAGATTAAGAAAGCATCCTTAGTTCTACTAAGATACTTTAGGATATTCTTAACCGCCATCCAGTGACCTTCACCTGGATCGGCCTGATAGCGACTACACATGCTCAAAGCATAGGAGACATCAGGTCGCGTACATATCATGGCATACATGATCGATCCGACTGCTGAGGCGAACGGTATCCGACTCATGTTGTCTCTCTCATCTTGAGTTTTAGGACACATGTCCTTAGATAGATTGACGCCATGTGACACTGGCAACAGTCCCCTCTTGGACTGATCAATGTTGAATCTCTTCAACACTTTGTCAATGTACGTGCTCTGGGAGAGTCCAAGCAGCTTTCTAGATCTATCCCTGTAGATCTTTATTCCCAGAATAAAGGTTGTTTCTCTCAGATCTTTCATGGAGAATTTCAATGAAAGCCAAGCTTTCACCAACGTTAGCATGGGAATGTCATTGCCTATTAGCAATACATCGTCAACATAAAGGACAATAAAAGTCAGTGCTCTCCCACTAACCTTCTTGTCTACACAAGGATCATCTTCGTTTTGAATGAAATCATATTCTTTTATGATCTCATTAAAACGTTGGTTCCATGACCGCGATGCTTGCTTCGATCCATAAATGGACCGATTTAACTTACAAACCTTGTTTGCAAGTCTGGGCGAGATAAAACCGTCAGGCTGTTGCATATAAACATCCTCTGAAAGGTTTCCCTAGGATATCCTACGAATAGGAATTTATCCGATTTGGGTTCAAGTTTGGTACCTTCCAAACATTTGACGTATGCCCAGCATCCCCAAATCTTCAGGAATGAGAAACCTGGTTTCTTTCCTGTCCATATCTCATATGGTGTCTGTTGTACAGACTTTGACGGAACCTTATTCAAAATAAGAATTGCACTGTTTAATGCATATCCCCAGAAGGAAATAGGTAGCTCAGTGCGACTCATCATAGACCTAACCATGTCTAAAAAGTTTGGTTTCTCCGTTTGGACACACCGTTTAATTGCGGTGTTCCAGGAGGAGTCCACTGTGAAAGAATACCATATTCTTTCAAGTAATCTATAAACTCATTGCTCAAGTATTCACCACCACGGTCCGACCATAATATCTTTATACTCTTGCCGGTCTGTTTTTCAACTTCGTGTCGAAACTCTTTGAATTTCTCAAAAGTTTCCGTCTTGTGTCTCATCAGATACACATAACCATAACGTGATGCATCATCCATAAAGGTTACGAAGTATTCGTATCCACCTCTAGCCTGGCTAGACATGGGCCCACATACGTCACTATGAACGAAGGCTAACAGTTTAGTGGCGCGTTCACCTTTACCGCTAAAAGGTGATTTAGGCATTTTGCCTAATAGGCAAGATTCGCAGACGTCATATGAATTTGGATCAAATCCGTCCAAGTACCCACTCTTTGAAAGTGTGGATATGCGAGTCTTGTTTATGTGTCCTAGATGACAGTGCCACATATAAGTTTCATCTTTGTTACTCATTTTGAGCCTTTTGTTTGTTATATTATATGTTGGAGATAGATTTATATTCAAAATATAAAGACCATTATTTGCAACAGCAGTGCAAATTTCTACATCATTTTTATATAAGTAACACCTAGTGTTTCGAAATACAAAAGTATACCCACATTGGGTTAACATAGATACAGAAATAATATTCCTAGTCAAACTAGGTACATAATAACAGTCATTAAGTTCAAGTACATGCCCCGAGGGCAGTTCTAAAACAAAAGTGCCAACGGCCAAAATGGCGACTGGTGCCCCATTTCCGACGTGTAGATCAATCTCCCATGATGCCAGTTTCCTGCTAATCCGCAGATCCTGCACATCAGTACATATATGAGTACCACAACCAGAATAAAAAATCCAATTTTTAAAACTAGAAGTAGTCATGTTTATTTCAATAACAAACATACCTGAGGCCGGTGCCTTGCCCGCCTTTATCTCCTTCTGGAGCACCTTGTACTCGCGGCAGTCATGCTTCCAGTGACCCCGCTTGCCGCACTGTAGGCAAACATCCTGAGATTTGTCCTTAGGCTTCCCTGAAGCCTTTGACGATTTGGCCTTGCCCTTTCTTTTATGCTTCTTTTTCTTCACACCTCCAGTTGCCTTGGGCCCAGCCCTCGGTGTCTGAGATGTCGAAGCAAAGTGCGCCTCGCGCTTGTTGCCTTTAAGCATCTCCCTTTCAGCTTCCTTAAGAATGGATAACAACTCTCCAAGAGTATCATCAGTGTTCATCAGGTTATAGCTTATGATGAATTGTTTCCAAGTGTCGGGGAGAGATTGCAAGATCATATCTATGGTAATCTCAGCCTCTAAGACTATCCCCATCTTGGCCAGCTCATCTATGTCAGCAATCATCTGTACCACATGGGATTCAGCAGACATGCCTTCTGACAAACGTGAACGGAAGAGCTTCCTCACTAACTCATATCTTTGCGACCTTCGGTTAGATCAGTGAAGATCGTGCAACCTCGCCAACATGTTATAGGGATCCAAGTCCCTGTTCTGTCGACGGAAATGCTGAGTCATGGCAGCAAGCATAATTGACTGATCAGTTTCACAATCATCGCTGTGAGTCTTCCAAAGCCCCAGCTCAAGTAGCTTATCATGGTTGGGCTTAGGCCCAAGAGGTCTCTGTATAGTATATAGCAGCCTCTCGGCTCCAAGGACAATCCTCAGATTCATTTCCCAATCGGTAAAGTTCGTGCCCTTGAAGACATTTTCGCCCATGATAATGTCTCGGACATTTCCCTTTCCTGTCATCTTGACTACGATAGTCCAACTATCTAGTCAACGATATTTGGGTACAGTCTAACTGTTACAAGAAAAATAACATTATATTAGTCCAACTAATAAAATAATTTTGATGAAATAATTTGAAAGCGCGTAAAGCTAAGTATCTGAATGAAATTGCAAATTCAATACTAGCCTCCCACTATTTTTCGGTGAGCCTCTAACCCTCTGTCGAGTACTCGGGAAACCCAGTTTCCTAGTGGGCTAGGATCCCGTTAAATAACACACAACCTTGACTTTGGCCAACAAGCTGTATGATATTTAACTAGGTAGATCTCGAAGATCAATTGGATCCCATCCAATTCCTAGATCCTGTAGGTGGACATCCAAGTCCGAAACATATATAATATATATGTCAATATATCCAATATATTTTCCTAACCTTTTTCCTCTGAATCAACTAAGCCTTGGCTTTGGCACAACAAGCTTAATGATTCCAGTTAAGCGGGACCCATTGACATGGAAAGTTTCGTAATCAATTTCGATGGACAAGAAGTGATCTTGACTTTGGCCAACAAATCACGACTTGGACAGGACACCGATATGGAACAAAACTCTCATGATTCAAACACATCCGCAATTGACAAAGGTCTTGACTTTGGCCAACAAACCAATGCCAACTTTGGATCTTGAGTAAGAATCACTCAACGGAAGGAAAAACGCTTAATATGATTTGAGGGGTTTTTTGCGTAAATTGGCAACCAATTTATTATCTTTGTTAAGGTCTCATCATATACCCTTAAGCATGCTTCTAAAACATCATAAGGCGCGAAAAGTAAATTAATAACAATATGCGGATGGATATTTAAACAGATTGTTCCTAGAACAAATCGCTCTCTTTCCTCTCCCCGGCTAGCACTATTCTACTTCTACCCAATTACATAATACAATAATAGATCCTCATTAACATTGAGGGGAATTAGGTGAGAAGAGAATACAAGGAGATAATAAGAGATAAGGCTGGACACGCAGGTCCAATTTATAAATTCCAAATTTACAATAATTTCCAAAATTACCCTTTCCCTTCTAATATCCATCTGATATACGCTATTCATTCAACACATCCATATATTCATTCATAGCATGCATTACAACCAATCAAATCCAATTAATTAGTCTTTAATTATGTGATCATCCAATGTTCAAACAACGATTTGATTTTGCGCGAGTCCAACTCGTTTGAGAATAAGTACTCAAAGTACGAATTCTTTGAATTATATCGAACTACTCGTTAAATCTAATTTAAGTCGTATTCAATACTAATTCTATTATTTAATTCCAAATTAAATATTTACACTTTTAATGCGCTTTAACGACTTAGATTCCAAATCTAATCTAATCAGGTCTGAAAGCCCAACTAACATCCAATGTTTATTTAATTAAAGTCCGATGGGCTTTCAATTGATTTCATAAGGCATGGGCTTTGGTCAATACGGGTCAAACCCAATTACCAAGCCCAAGTAAGGAATCACCCTCATTTGCCATAAAACCAATATCAAGCCCATAAGGCCCAATTAAACTTTAAAGCCCATTTATTACATTTGGACTTAATGGAATGATTTAGGCCCAATTTGGATCCAATCCAATTGGCCTAAACTAACTTGGCCCAACCAAGCCCATTATGCCCAAATATAATAATTTCAAGCCCAATTCAAAATTAAGCCCATTAACCAAATTTTTTAAAAATTTCAAATTTTTTAACTTAGTTAATTAAAGTGTAATACATCAATTAATTAACTAAATCAATATTTCCAAAATACAATTTAACCAATTAATTATGTATCCTTTTATTCAATTATTGTCCAACAATTTTTTGAATCAAAATCAAGTCCAATCATGCCTTATGGTTCTCGGCCAAGGTAGTGAAACTAGTCCGATTTCGTTTTTCAATCCAATTGAATTTACAAATCGACATTTCCATTCGTCTTAACTCATCCAATGATCATCAAAACAAAAAACACCAAGAACCTAGGGTACATATCAAATTCAGCCAAGCCAAAGGGGGTTCCAAATTTTGATCCAATCATAATTTGTTGAAATTGATCCAATCACTTCTCATTTTATCAACATACAAGCATACTCAACCATCCAATTCAATCAAAACATGCTCAAATTGATTTTCCCCAAATTTTACCCTAATAAATTGCATGCTCATTTAAGCTCAATAATACCATTGTTGGGTTTCTATAAGGTGTCCCAAGATCATATAAGCATGAAATAAGAATGAATAAACGGAGAAGTATGGTGCAATCATACTTACAACGATCGGTATGTGAATCCGTTGAGCAACAAAATTTTCCCTCCAAAGTAGTGAAGTTTCGGCCAAGGTGATGAGTGAAGCTCCAAGCTTTGTTCTTTGAATCCAAGCTCCTTGAGTTGGTTTCCCTATCACCTCTTTGTGATTCCTTGAAGGTGCTAGCCTTGTGTGAATATTTGCTTCAAAAACAACACACTTTTCTTCACTATATTTTGCAAGAAAATGAAGAAAATGGGAGAGCTGTGAAACTGTTTCAGTTTCGGTCAAATGGAGAAGAGAGAGGCTTGATGATTTGATTTCAAAAATCAATTTATATTTGTGTCAAAAAAATTGTCAAACATATACCAAACCCTTGGTTGGTATATGACACAAATCCAACACCATACTTTGCCTTTGAGTGTTGTACACTCCATCACCAAAACCCATCACACAAAAGTGAATTAAGTGACAAGTGATGTGATGGTTGATGTGACATGTGGGCCCCACTCGATTCCGAATGCGAGTGGGCCCGCAAACACTCCCGGGCTCGGGTTCGATAATTTCGAATTAGCGAACTTCCGTCGCGACGTTATTTAAATCGAATTTAATCAAATAATTATGCCTAGCAAAATTACTATTCACGTCGCTAACGAATTAATTCTAAATTAACTCGTTTGCCCGAATTAAAATCTAATTTTAATTCCGCATCGAAATCTAATTCCGAATAATATATTGAATATATTATTTTAATGATTAATTCCAAATTAATCTTTCTCTCTCTCCAAATAGTACTTTATCCAAGATAAACTCTCTCCGTAATTAATCCCAGATTAATTAAGCTCGAATCATACGTCATTGGTGAATCTTCGGGAAACGACCCAAGAGATCCCTGGATATATTAGCAGTAAATACGGTCATCGGACTATCCGAACACGTATGTACCTCGTACTACATTTTTACCGATTTACGAGACAAAGTTGGCTTCTAGCAAAGCGCCATGCCTACCCAATTCTCCAGAAATATTCTTACTGGAATATACGATCTTTATCAGGCGTAGTATAGCGTAGTATTGTGTATTGCGATCCAGTATCAGATGATCACGTACAAGGCCTGGGGCTGGAATAGTGTCTGCCCCGTACGAAGCACATATCGGATATCAAGCAACATGTCTCTTTGAATCGGATAATCCTGACCTTGTCATATTATCCCGACGGTTGCAACCTTTATAGAGAACAAGTTCTGTATCCCTGCGCGATCATCATCTCCATATGTCTGAAGTTATACTTCCGTCTTGACATCACACCCAATACACTACGATTCTCAATAAACCCAGAAGAGGCGTACACAGAACCTGTTAAAGCCCTGGACGACCAAAACCAAAGTCTACCGATTGTCGCAAGTACTAGCGATGCAAGTCTCAGGTTAAGACCAAATACACCTACCTGAAGCGGACTCCCATAGACACATATACATACTACCAATGGGATTCCGCGGGGTCTATCCAGAGCAAAGCTGTTTTCCGTACCATCGAAAAAACACAACCTCCTATCGCACTTGCATAAGTATCCTATACTTAAATATATGAGAACTATGTTGTTATGCCCTCACAACGTGCACAAGTGCAATACTAGTCTATTCCATATTATCGATGTCCAATCTCGATAATACTACGACTAGGGATATTTTATGATTAAACCTTTATGGATTGATATTGTCTCATATCATCTCAATCCGGAACTAATCATAAGACTTTGATCATTTGTATATCAAAGTAAATAAGTTACAAAGAAAAACGGTAAAAGGCAATTTCATTACTACATAGTTAATTTTGTACAATAACACAATGTCATTTACAAACAATGACGATATGGGTCATAACTGTCCAACACGTTCATGGTGACGTATGTGGTCCCATGTCTAGCTAGGCTAGAGGTGGTTATGTGTACTTCGTAACCTTTACGGATGTTGCATCGCGTTATGGTTATGTGTATCTTATGACACACAAATCGGAGACTTTTGATATATTCAAAGATTTTCGACACGAAGTAAGAAAACAGACCGATAAAAGTATTAAAAACATTACGGTCGGACCATAGCGTAAAATACTTAAACATATGAGTTTCAAGATTACTTGAAAGAGTATAGTATTCTTTCACAGTGGACTCCTCCTGAGACACCTCAATTTGATGGTGTGTCCGAACGGAGAAACCTAACCTTGTTGGACATAGTAAGGTTAATGAAGAGTCGCTCTAAGCTACCAATTTCCTTCTGAGGATACACATTAAACAGTGCAATATTTATTTTGAATAAGGTTCCATGAAAAATCTGTTAGACAGATTTCATATTAGATATGAACAGGAAAGAAACCGGGTTTCTCATTCCTAAAGATTTGGGATGCTGGGCATATAATTGAATGTTTGGATGATACCAAACTAGAACCCAAATCGGATAAGTGCCTATTTGTAGGTTGTCCTAGGGAAACTAGAGTATAATACTTATACAACTCACAAGAGAACAATGTAATTGTTGCTCTCCATGCGGTTTTCCTAAGAGGAATTCCTATATGCAGTGGTAAGTGGGAAGAAAGTAAAACTCGATGAAAATCGGAGTAATACTGTTCCAGGCACCGAGTCCTCACGGAACACCAACAGTTCATCAGGGATGAAACTGTACCAATAATCTTCGAATACACAAGAACCGCGTAGGTCAGAGAAAGGCAGAAAACAATCTAGAAAAGTATGGGTTTCTGATCTCACCTCATGTAGATATCAATCTTATTGAGGAAGATGAACCGGCTACGTATGAGGATGTGATACAAGGTATCGACTGCCATGAAGTTCGAAATGGATTTCATGTATACAACTAAGTTTGGACACTGGTTGATGTACCAGAATGCATTGTGCCTATTGGTACTATATGAGTCTTCAAGGAAGACATACATGGATGGCAACATACAAGGCTAGGCTTGTAGCGAAAGGGTATCGTCATCAACATGGTGTTGATAAAGACGAAATTTTTTCACTTGTTGCCATGATTAAATCTATTTGGATGATGCTTGCTATTACTGCATATTTCATTTATGAAATATGAAAGAAGGACGCCAAAACCGCTTTCCTTAACGAAAACCTTTTGGAGGATGTTTATAAACATCCTGATGGTTTTGTCGTGCCAAAACAAGCAAACAAGGTTTGCAAGTTAAATCGATCCATGAATGTCCTATAAGTTGATGATGTATTACTTCTTAGCAATAACATTCCCATAATATAATCGGTGAAAGCTTGGCTTTCATTAAATTCTCCATGGAATACCTGGAGAAGCAGGTTTTATTCTAGGAATAAAGATCTACTGGGATAGATCTAGAAAGATGCAAACAACTCTCCCAGAGTTCGTACATTTTTGAAATGTATGTGACCTGATGTCTCATATGCTTTGAGCATATGTAGACGCTATAAGGCCAATCCAGGTGATGGTCACTGGATTGATCTAAATAACATCCTTGAGTATCTTGGACAAACTAAGGATGTTTTCTTAATTTATGGAGAATGAGAACTTGAGGTGACTGTTGGATAATTATGGCCCATAGCATCACTATTTGTACAGATCATGGTGTTGTTGTACAAATTAACTATGTGACAAATGAAATTTCTCTTTTATCATTTGTAATTAGATTACCAAGATGTATAAATGATAGAAGGTCCATATGATTAGTTCCGGATTGAGATGATATGAGACAGTATCAATCCATAAAGGTTTAATCATTAAATATCCCTAGTCGTAGTATTATCGAGATTGGAAATCGATAATGCGGAATAGACTAGTATTACACTTGTGCGCGTTGTGGGAGCATAACGACATAATTCTCATGTATTTAAGTATTGGATACTTATGCAAGTGTGATAGGAGGTTGTGTTTTACCGATGGTACGGAAAACAGCTTCGCTCTGGATAGACCCCTCGGAATTCCATTGGTAGTATGACTATGTGTCTATGGAAGTCCGAATCAGGGTAGGTGTATTTGTTCTTAACCTGAGACTTGCACCGCTAATACTTGCGACAATCAATATACTTTGGTTTTGGTCGTCCGGGGCTTTAACAGGTTCTGTGTACGCCTCTTCTGGGTATATTGAGAATCGTAGTGTATTGGGTGTGATGTCAAGACGGAAGTATCACTCCAGTCATAGTGGAGATGATGATCACGTAGTATGTGGAACTGGTGCTCTTATATGTTGTAGCTATCGGGATATTATGACTAGGTCATGTTTATCCGATTATAGAGACTAGTTACCAGAGATCCGATATGTGCTTCGTACGGGGCAAACACAATTCCAGCCACAGACCTTGCACGTGACATCCGATACTAGATCGTAATACGTTATACTACGTATATTACGCCTGATATAGATCACACATTCCAGTAAGAATATTTCTGGAGAATTGGGTAGGCGCGGTGCTTTGCTAGAAGCCAATCATGTCTTGTAAATCGCTAAAAACGTAGTACTATATACGTACATGTTCGGATAGTCCGACAACCGGATTTACTGCCAACATATCCGGGGATCTCATGGGTCGCTTCCCAAAGATTCACCGATGACGTATGACTCGCACTTTATTAATCTGGGATTAATTATAAGAGGGAGAGAAAATTAATCTGGGATTAATTACGGAGATGTTTTATCTGGGATAAAATTTTATTTAAAGAGAGAGAATGATTAATTTGGAATTAATCGGTAATATAATATATTCGATATATTATACGAAATTGGATTTCGACGCGGAATTGAAATTAGATTTTAATTTGGGCGAACGAGTTAATTCAGAATTAATTCGCTAGCGACGTGAATAGTAATTTTGCTAGGCATAACTATTTAATTACGTCACAACGGAAAATTCGTTAATTCGGAATTAGCGAACCCGAGCCCGGGAGTGTTTGCGAGCCCACTCGCATTTCGAATCAAGTGCGGCCCACAAGTCACATCACGCGTCATATCACATCGCACATCATTCAAGTGATGGATGTCTAGTCACTTTGAGTGATTGACAACCAGTCACTATTCATGAGTGATGTGAGTTGGAATGCATTTATTGCATTTTTGCCTCCAAAATTTTCTAAGCTTTTTGGAAAAGCTTTGACTAATTTTGGTATATGTTTTTCATTAGGTTTTTGAAACCAAAAACAAGACATCACTCTCTCTCCCTCTTCCACATGTTTAGGCCAAGGGCCAAACATTTTTCCTCTCTGATTTCTTCTTCACAAAACCGAGAACAAGATGAAGTGAAATGGAAGATTTGTTGCAAATCTTGCCAATGCTAGCACATAAAGGGTCATCCATGGTGATAGGGAAACCAACTGTTGAGCATGGAATCACCATTAGCAAAGCTTGGAGCTTGGAGCATCAATGAAGTCCATGGCCGAATTTTGGAGCACAATTTGGAGCGCAATGCCGAGAGCTTCCAAGGAGGAGCCAAAAGTTTTTGTTCATCGCATCGCAAAGCCGTTCAATGTAAGAATGATTCCGCCATATTTCATTGTTGTATTCGCACATGTTCATTGCTTGAATTGATCCTTGGGACTTAATAGAAACCCAACAGTGACTAGGTTCACCTATGCAAGTTTCCAAACCGACAAAGATGACTTTAAGTCGCAATAAAGGTACTTATTTAGTTTGAATAACGGAACAGTGAGCTGGAAATCTTCCAAGCAAGATACTGTTGCCGAATAAATAACAAAAGCGGAACATTGATGCAGCTGAGGTAGCAAAAGAAGCATTTTGGATCTATATAATCCTAATTGGATTAGGTATAGTTCTTTTAGCAGCTGAGCTAGGCTACAGCACAGACTAAGGAACCACGGTCTCATCAACGATCCAAGTATCTTCTTCAAATGGTTTATCTGATTCGTGAGATCATACATCGTGGTGATGTGATGACCTAATAAAACGCATCAGATGATAAACTTACAAATCCGCTGACGAAAGTTGTTTCTCAGCAAAAGTTTGAGCAACCCGTACATAGTTCAGGTGTATGACACTGGAGTGATTGGCTATAGGCCAAATGGGAGATTGTTGGACAATTATGACCCATAGCATCACTATTTGTACAGAACATGGCGTTGTTGTACAAATTAACTATGTGACATAGAAAATTACTCTTTTATCATTTGTAATTGGATTACCGGGATATATAAATGATAAAAGTCCATATGATTAGTACCAGATTAATAAGATATGAGACAATATTAATCCACTAAGGTTTAATCATTAAATATCCCTAGTCGTAGTATTATCGAGACTGGACATCGATAATGCGCAATAGACTAGTATTGCACTTGTGCGCATTATAGAGGCATAATGGCATAGTTCTCATATATTTGGGTATTGGATACTCATGCAAGTGTAATAAGAGGTTCTGTTTACCGATGGTACGGAAACAGCTTCGCTCTGGATAGACCCCTCGGAATCCCATTGGTAGTATGAATATGTGTCTATGGGAATCCGAATCAGGGTAGGTGTATTTGGTCTTAACCTGAGACATGCATCGCTAATACTTGCGACAATTGATATACTTTGGTTTTGGTCGTCCGGGGCTTTAACAGGTTCTGTGTACGCCTCTTCTGAGTTTATTGAGAATCGTAGTGTATTGGGTGTGATGTCAATATGGAAGTATCACTTCAGTCATATGGAGATGATGATCACGCAGGATACGGAACTGGTACTTTTGTATGCTGCAGCTATCGGGGTAATATGACAAGGTCATGATTATCCAATTACAGAGACTAGTTACCAGAAATCCGATATATGCTTCGTACGGGGGCAGACACAATTCCAGCCCCAGGCCAAGCATGTGACATTCGATACTGGATCGTAATACGGAATACTACGTATGCTATGTCTGACAAAGATTATATATTCCTTTAAAGAATATTTCTAGAGAATTGGGTAGGCACGGTGCTTTGCTAGAAGCCAACCATGTCTTGTAAATCGGTAAGAATGTGGTACCGGGTACGCACATATTCGGATAGTCCGATGACCGTATTTACTGCCAACATATCCAAAGATTCACCGATGATGTTTGACTCGAACAGAATTAATCTGGAATTAATTATGAGAGAGAGAGAAAAAATTAATCTGGGATTAATTAAAAGAGAAAGAATTAATCTGGGATTAATTGCGTCGAGAATTTATCTAGGATTAAATTCGTCGAGAAGAGAGAACGCGATTAATTTGGAATTAATCGGCAAAATAAATTTAATGGTGAAATTAGATTTTACTATTTAATTTATTTAATTGGGCTAAAATAATATATTAGATATATTAAAAGAAATTGGATTTCAAAGTGGAATTAAAATTGGATTTTAATTCGTGCGAACGAATTAATTTAGAATTAATTCACAAGCGACTTTCGTAATAATTTTGTGAGGCATTATTATTTAATTAAATTTGATTTAATTAAGTCGCAACGGAAAATTCGTTTAATTCGGAATTAAACGAACCCGGCCCCGAGTGAAGTTGCGTGTTGGATTGTTCGACTTAAATTTGGAATTTAAGTGGGGCCCACCAACTTACATCAAATGTTTGACACTTGATGGAAGTTGTTATTGTTGAGAAAAGAAAAGCTTAGATTGCTTTTATTTCACTCAACCTAATCCTACACTCAACATCAATATAAATCAATTTGTTGACTTTGGAAGTGCAACAAGTCACTATTCACAGCAACTATTTCTTCTCCATTTTGCTCATTGCCGTGAGCTTCTTGGTCTCTCCCATGGAATTTTGTTTCAAAATTCAAGCTTGCTAGCCCATTAAGGAGTCAAAGGAAGGTGATAGGGAGACTAATCCGAGAGTTTGGAACTCGATCTCAAGCTCCGAAGCTTCCAACACATCCAACAAAGAAGGATTTTTTGAAATCTCCTCAACCAATCAATGTGAGTATTCTGCAACTCTCTTGATAATTCACACACAAATCACTCTTAGACGATCTTGGCATGTTCTAGGAACACTAACATAAAGCAGACCCGAGCCATTTAGCACACAATAAACAAATATGGATAAATAAGTTTTTATCTGAGGAGGGAAAATTTTTACTTATATTTTTAGGATCTATTGCCAATCTTACAACTCTTTGTGGGTAATTTTAAGAGAGGCTATAACAACAATATTCCCTCAGCACCTCAGCATTCCACATATCTGACCCGACGCCATTCCCTATCAGCGTTGGTCGGCCTCCGTAGCCACTTGGTCTATGTATTCGCTCAGATAGCTGTTTTTTACCAAGTCTTCCACTTGCTCCCGTAGGTCTCTACATCCACTTGTGGCATGTCCCCTTACATTATGGTACATACAATAAGCCATGTTGTTTCTCTTCTCAATCGGGAACCTCCTCAAGTCGGGCTCAGTCAATAGACCTTTACCTTGGATTTCTTGAACCATCTGGGCCAGTGATCTGTTGAGGGGTGTGCACATTGTTCCTTTGGTAATGAGGTTTACCTGGGCAGACAATCTTCTCTCTTGAACTTAATTATGCTGTGACATCAGCCCGAAAACCTTTTGCCTCGGGACTGGACATCTCATGTCTCTACTCACATCCCGCTGAATTTTCGGCCTGAGAACCTTGGTCCTCTGGGTGCCTCCTCCTCGGGCAACCTTCTCCTCTTCCTCCATCAGCACAAAGTTCCTTGTCTGCAAAAAATCCGCGGCATAGTCCGGTATCTCTTGGATCCTCAGGTGGAACCACAACCTCCCGACCTTGAGAGCCCCTCTAAAACTTTCCCAGCCCTCCGGGGACTCATAGGCCCCGACCTCTAAAACCAGGCTGTGAAATCTATCGACAAAACTCTTCAAAGATTCATCATCTCCTTACTTCATCATCCTCAAAGACCACATCGTCTTCCTTGGTACACATGCCCCTTTGAAATACCGCACAAAGGGTCTCCTCAACTGCTCAAAACTGCTGATACTCCCCGGGGTCAAGTTCTTGAACCACATATCGACTGACCCTCACAAGGTTAAAGGGAATACCTTACAGATGGCCTCTCCAGCCATTCCCTGAATCTCCATTAACAAAACAAACTTCTCAATATGGGACTTGGAGTCCGAGCTGCCTTTGTAAACATCTATAAATGGCATAGTGAATCTCCTTGAAAATCCCATCGCCAAAATTTCCTTCGTGAAAAGGGATGATGTCCCCAAGTCTTGGTCAACCCCCATCCCCACTTTCATATTTCCTTCCCACTTTTCATCTCCTTTCGGAGCCAACTCCTCATCCGGTCCTCGGAGTTGTCATGCTCCAGAACTCGAGTTTCCCGACGTCTATCACCCTGTGCACGATACCTCCCGTGACTGGGGATTCCCCTTTCTTCTTCATGATGCCGCCCATGGTCACTTTCTACGAAATACGGGCTATTGCTAGAAGACTCTGACGTCTGCTTGACGTCCTCCTCTTCCCACAACTCTCCCGCCGGCAAAGCTCCGGCTACGACTACCGATCTCACCTTTTGGATGTTCCTCATTCTGCCCTCATCATCCTCATTCACCCCATTAGCCCTTTTTCATCTGGCTGCCTCGTCCCTCTTCCGAATCGGACCAGCTTCAATCATTTCTTTGTTCATCTTTTCTAACCTTTCTAGCTTCTCTATAATGGCCTTCATAAAGGACTGGGTTGACTCCCTCTCCTTTCTCATATTTTCTTCTATCTTCTCTATCCATTATGTTGTTGAAGCCTCTTGAGACTTTTGGTTCCCTTCTTCTGCCATCGTCTCAACACGTCTACTATCTTTTATTCTGCTCCCCACAGACGGCACCAATTATTCACGATTGATTTTGTTTTGAGGGGCAAATCGGTAAACTCACTCCTCGAACAATCCTCCCTTAACTGTGAATTTGTTTGGTTTGGGGACCAAATGCAAACCTAGCATGAATTGATCAAACCTACGTCCACGGTACAATGGAAAATAAAGTTTTTATAACGTGGTCGGGTATGACCGACCTGCCTATCTCTCGAGTTCGTCTGACCGACCTCTTACAAACTCACTCTTACCCTTAAGCTTTTCTACTCTCTATTACAAGTTATGCCTGAATGAATTTGGCTCACCTCTTACAATGAATTCCCAACCCCTTTATATAATAAGGAAAATAACAATGTTTCACTGTCCTCGCGACGTCAGCCACCTAAGTTGTCAATACCGAATGGGCTCCCTTCCCCAACTACTCTACCGAAAGTTGCTTCTGCCATCTGACCTCTCTTTAAACCAAGCTACTATATCCTCTGCCACACACTACCTCCAGCTTGTAATCTGTCACGTCAGACCTCTTTGAAAGGTGCAAGTGTTTGGATGTATGCCCTAGAGCTGTATGTAATGTAAACAGTTTTATATGTTTTGAAATAAAATGATGCATTATTCATTTATCAAAGTGTTTGTTTAATTTTCGCATATTATAAATTATCTAGAATACCATAGATTACTTATGTCCCTTCAGACTTAGTGTATGAGTGTCATACACATGAGGATTTAAGTCTGAAGTTAGTAATCTTGAATAGTCCATAGAGAGCAAACAAAGAGTATACTTTGTTCGTGGTTTATCTACAGCTGCGGTCCATTCTATATTTGTATGGCGACCTTAATCCGGGATCGTCCATGTAGAGACATGAGAATGGAGGCACCTTGTATGATGTGATCATATAGGACTGTACCCAGATGGAAATGACTTTCTTATAATATCTGTTAAACAAAGAAAATCATTTCGATCTACTAGATGGTCATATATGGATTGATCTTAATCCTGAGTGTAGTACGAACTCCTGCATGACAGGTTATGTCCTTTGATTTACAAAGGTGAGGTTGGTGTAGCAGTTCCGACCAATAGCTACGTACTTTGGGGGAGTAGTCTGTTTTTTTAGTTGGGAATGTTTTATATAGATATGGAGTTCACTCCTTCTTGTGAGAAGTAAATGAGTATCTTTCTTAAGGGTTGATTCGGTACTTGAACGGTTAGAGCGCTCAAGTCTTTTTATTACGAAAAGAAAGCTTAAAAATTCATAATGGTTATGAATAAATCGTTCATTAGAGAACCAATGGTACTTAAGGTAAAAATAATTAGAGAGGTATACCGGACATTATGACCCGACTCTAATTACGAGATACTCGTGAAGGGTTAATCTATATGTAGTGACTATATCAATAGACACCGACTTGGTTCGGCTTAATATATCATTTGCGGCAACGGGAGTGCAACTTCAGGTTTTTAGTGGAATAACCCAGAGTTAATAATTCTGAATATTTAATTAAGAGCTTAATTAATATTTCGAGATTATTGGAGCTCGGAACCGTAGGTCCATTTGGTCCCCGTGCTAGCTCGATATACTATAGCGGATTTAATATAATTGGATAGTCCAATTATATATTCACAAAAGTATAAATATTATTAATATGATTAATAATATTATTTTGTCACACTTGAAACTTTATATTAAAAGTTAATATATGGTTTTATTAAATATATGATATTTAAACATATGTTATTTAATTATATTAGATATAATGAAATGAAAGGTTAAGTTAGTAATTTCCAAATTTTGGGTTTTGGAAACCCTTGGATTTAATTTGGAATTTTGTCTAAAATTGTTCCGAGGCTGTTTCGGGGCTGAAATTTTGTCTAAAACTGAAGCAAAATTTCAGTGGGTGTGGCAGTAGCATTCGACAATTAACGGGGAATGGCAGAAAAGTTTTCAAGTCCGATCCGTGTGCCTAAACTGTTTCCGCTGTGCAAGGAAAGTGTTTCCAACAATTGGTATCAGTGCAAGGTTGAAAAGTGTTCTTAACCCTTCTCTTTTTCATTTAAAGTTACTATTTTTAATATGTTTATATGAGTTATGAATATTGATATGCATGTTTAGATGAGTAGGCATAATATAATATTCATATGATGAATGATTATTATTTTTCATGTGATGAATGGATTTTGCATTGGTCGTAAATTTTTCCGGCTCTTATTTTCATGTTGGTTTTGTTTTTTGGATGTAAGGTCATAAGGCCATTGTTTAGTGTTTACCATTGTTGTATTTTTAATTTTCCAATGTGAAATTTCAATTGTTGTAATTAGGAGCACCGAAGTCGCAAAAGAGCCAACACTACCTTGTAGCGTGATTTGAAGACCAAGGGATGCCTTGGGTATTTTTTTGTACTAATTAGATTAGTATAGGGAAAAATAATAGCCCGGTCAATGCAAAATATTTTTTTTACCGGTCAATGCAAAATATTTTTTTTATTTTATATGTATTTTTTAATTCGAAATGTTTGAATAATATGTTATATAGCTTATGGTGCCTACTCTTGCATTTCACATGCCATAACATGCATTGGATGCATAATCATTATAGACATGAAATGTGATTTTATGTGATTTAAAATGTTTAAATTAGAATATGATATGCATGGAAAAATAATTAATTTGATTAATTAGTTTTATGGTTTAAAATTTGAATTCTAATATATTGGGCTTAATAAGTGCATAATAAATTCCATTGGTATATAGGATGGAAACCCTGACATAAATTTCATAGCCGAATCCCAATGGACGGTAATATGGTCTGCACTCGAGATACAATTTCATGTACCATTAGATTTTATAACGCACTAAGATTAATTAAATAGTTTAATATAAATCTTGACCATTTTAGAATTCTAATTTTTTAAACCTATTAGTGTTCTAGTATTTTAAAAGTTAAAATATAATAGGTCACTAATATCACTCTAATTAAATTAGTTTAATTGAGTAATACAATTAGTAGAGACTAATATAAATTAGTGATACAATTTTTAAGAGTTAAAATTAGTTAGGTCACTAATAGTGTAAATAAGAGTTATGATTTAGCCGCCATAAATTTATTCACAATAGTTAAATTAAAATATTAGATATTTATAAATAGAAACCATAAACTTAAAATAGTGAGTGGGAGAGGGATATACGACAGTCTATCCCGCGATCTCCGTTGTTAGTCCGAAAATGTGAGATTCAAAAGGCGCCTCGAGACGACTTTGCTTTCGTCCCCCTACGGATGGTGTCCATTTTGGATCAATATCAGGTTTGGATTCCGAGAGGATAGAGATTCTAGATATATCTTGTGAACTGACCTACCCTACGGCGGCACTTCATTCGTTAAGTCCAAGAATCCCGAAACGACGGATCACACTCACAAAGGAATAATTAACTGTTAATAAAATTCCTTGATCGAATCAAATGGTAGTTGTTTAATATAAGAATAAGAGTTATTCCCGCATATATTAATCAACTGAGATTGTCTCGATCTATCATGCAAGTACTTGACCTACCATACGACGACACTTACTTGTGGGATGATAGATTTCTGTGGCATAATAATTCTCTTAGGTTTCTAATTCGTTATTCATAGTTCATGCATCATGTTTAATTTTATGCCAAAATTATTTGATGATTTTAATATGCGATAATGCTAAATACATGTTTATTTCATTTTTCAGCCATGGTTTCTCCAATTATTTCAATACTTTCAGATGATAAATTAACGGGAGAAAATTATGTTAAGTGGAAAAGTAACATGAATGCTATCCTGGTCTGCAAAGCCCTAAAGTTTGTCCTGACGGAGGAGTGTCCTCCCGAGCCTGCCGGAAATGCTGGCCAAGCTGTGTGCGATACCTACTAGAAATGGGTCGCAGCTAATGAGAAAGCCCGATGCTACTTGCTAGCAGGGATGTCTAAGGTTATTGCTGCAAAGCATGAACCTATGGCTTCAGCATCTCAGATGATGGAGTCATTGCAAGGCATGTTCGGGCAGCCTTCGGAGCCTCGACATCATAAGGCCATGGTCTCAGCGATGACTGCTATGATGAAGGATGGGACATCAGTTTGAGAACATGTCTTAAGGATGATGACCTATCTCAATACTACTGAAACCCATGGAGCTCGTATTGACGAGCGTAGCCAAGTGATCATGATTATGGAAACTCTTCCGAAGAGTTTCCTGTAGTTTAAAAGCAACTATGTTATAAACAAGTTAACTTTTACTTTGACCCAACTTCTTAATGAGCTCACCCATTACGAGTTCATGCTTGTGGATCCTCGTAGGTCCAGTGCTGAGGAAAATATTACCGAGTCTTCTAAATCTGCAAAGATGAAGAAGAATAGCATTGGGAAGGCTAAGGCTAAGCCCATGAAGAGGAAGAACAAGAAAGACTCCAATGATGCCAAGCTCAAGGGAAAGTGTTTCCACTGTAACAAGAATGGGCATTTGAAAAGGAATTGTCCTAAATACCTTGCTGAGTTGAAGGAGAAAAATGATACAGGTAAATATGATTTACTCGTTATCGAATCTCTATTAGTGGAGGATGATAAATCCGTCTGGATTGTTGATTCAGGAGCCACTAACTATGTTTGTTCTTCTTTGCAGCTACTTGACTCATGGAGGGACCTTGTTGAAGGTAACTACACCATGAGGGTCGGGACAGAGGATGCCATTTCAGCAAGAGCAGTGGGAGTTTCCAATTTAAATTTTATAAATAATAGTTATTTAAATTTGAACAATTAGTTATTTAAATTTGAACAATGTGTTATTCATTCCTAGTTTTCGCAGGAATTTGATTTCTGTTTCTAAACTTTTGGATGATGGTTATTCAGTTTCTTTTAATAGCAATTTAGTTATTATTGGTAGAAATGGATTAACCATATGCACAGGAAACTCCGAAAATAACTTGTATGTGTTAAGACTATTATGACACAGGTCACTGCTAAACGCTGAAATATTTAAGGTTGAGAAACCTAAAACTGAACGGTAAAAGATTTCTCACGATGACACATATCTGTGGCATCTTAGACTTGGTCATATCAACCTTCACCAGATAGACAGATTGATAAAGAACGGATCCTTAAACCAGTTAACGCTCGGAACTTTACCAGTCTGTGAATCCTGTTTAGAAGGAAAAATGACCAAGAGACCTTTTACTGGAAAAGGTATAAGAGCCAGTCAACCACTTGAGCTAATACATTCAGACATTTTCGAACCGATGAATGTAAGAGCCCGAGGTGGTTATGAATACTTCGTCATATTTATTGACGATTATTCTAGATATGGGTATGTTTACCTAATGCAGCACAAGTCATATACTTTTGAAAATTTCAAAGAGTATCGTGCTGAGGTTGAGAACTAGTTGGGTAACACAATCAAAACTCTACAATCAGATCGTGGAGGAGAATACGTTGACAGAGATTTCGAGGAATTCTTAGTTGAGCATGGGATAGTATCCCAGCTCATAACACCTGGAACACCACAATAAAATGGTGTTACAGAGAGGAGAAATTGAGCCCTACTAGACATGATGAGATCTATGTTTAGTTATAGCTCACTACCTAGTTCATTCTGGAGATATGTACTGCAAACTGCAATGCATATCCTTAATGTAGTTCCATCTAAGTCTATTCATAAGACTTCCTTAGAGTTGTGGATTAGTCGTAAAACTAGTTTGCGACATTTCCGCATATGGGGGTGTCTATCACATGTATTGAAGAATAAGACTACAAAGTTGGAGCCACATTCTCAGGTGTGCCTATTTGTAGGCTGTCCTAAGGAGACTGGGGGTGGATTCTTCTATAGTCCTAAAGATAACAAAGTGTTTGTATCGATAAATGCTATGTTTCTAGAGGAGGACTATATGAGGGAGTTCAAGCCTCGAAGTAAAGTGTTACTCAAGGAGTTACTTGCTGGTTTGACCAGCACACCATCGTCAATGACAGTTGACAAATACATAGCACCTTCGACATCTAAGCGTCAGATGAAAACTCATCAAAATAATCTACCACTTAGAAATAGTGGGAGGGTTGTACGACAACCTGATCACTATCTTAGAGTTGGAGAGGCACAAGTTGTCACATCCAGCGATGGTGTAGATGATCCATTGACCTATCGTAGTGCAATGGATGATTCTGATAAAGAGGAGTGGCTCAAAGCCATGAACCTAGAGAAGGAGTCTATGTACTCCAACTCAATCTGGGAACTTATAGACCAACCTGATGGGGTGAAACCCATAGGTTGCAAGTGGATCTACAAAAAGGAATATGGGTGCAGATGGGAAGGTAAAGACCTTCAAGGGTAGACTAGTGGCCAAGGGTTATTCCCAGAAAGATGGAGTTGACTATGAGGAAACTTTCTTACCAGTAGCCATGCTCAAATGCATCCGCACTCTTCCATCCATTGCCGCATATTATGACTATGAAATTTGGCAAATGGACGTCAAGATTGCATTATTGAATGGAAATCTTGATGAGAGTATCTATATGGTACAACCAGAAGGGTTCATAGCACAAGGTCGAGAGCAAAAGCTTTGCAAGCTACAAAGGTCTATTTATGGACTTAAGCAGGCATCTCGATCTTGGAATATAAGATTTGATACCACGATCAAGGCTTATGATTTTGAGCAGAATGTTGATGAGCCTTGTGTATACAAGCGCGTCGTTGATGGGAAGATGGTTTTCTTGTTTTATACATCGATGATATTTTACTCATTGGGAATGATGTAAAGATTTTATCGTACGTAAAAACCTGGCTAGCTAACCAATTCCAAATGAAAGATTTGGGATAGGCCAGTTATGTTCTTGGGATTCAGATACTTCGGGATCGCAAGAAACGACTATTAGCTATGTCTCAGGCATTCTATATCGACAAGGTCCTTGTGCGATTTGGGATGCAGAATTCTAAGAAAGGCAATATGCCTTATCGGTATGGAATTCATTTGTCAAAGGAACAGTCTCCTAAGACACCTCAAGATGTTGAGGAAATGAGACATATCCCATATGCCTCAGCAGTTGGTAGTCTAATGTATGCTATGTTATGCACGAGACCAGACATCTGTTTTGTAGTGGGAGTGGTCAGTAGGTTTCAGTCAAACCCAGGATTGGATCATTGGGTGGTTGTGAAACACATTCTCAAGTATCTTAAGAGAACGAGAGATTATATGCTAGTATATTCCGGTAAGGATATGATCTTAAGGGGATATACAGACTCTGATTTTCAGACAGATGTCGATTCTAGGAAATCAACATATGGATCAGTGTTTACCCTAGGTGGTGGGTCTATAGTATGGCAGAGTATAAAGCAATCTTGCATTGCTAACTTCACCATGAAGGCTGAATATGTAGCAGCTTGCGAAGCAACTAAGGAAGCAGTCTGGCTCCGTAAATTCTTGGGAGATCTGGAAGTTGTTCCAGATATAGATAGACCACTCACACTTTATTGCGATAATAGTGGTGCAATGGCAAAGTCAAAAGAACCAAGAAGCCACAAGAGGGGAAAGCATATAGAGAGGAAATATCATCTCATCAGAGAGATAGTGCAGAGAACCTGGCTGATCCATTTACAAAGACCTTGTTGACTAAACTGTTTGAAGGTCAACTAGATGGTCGAGGTTACGTGACATGTCTCATTTGCTCTAGTGCAAGTGGGAGATTGTTGGGATGTATGCCCTAGAGCTGCATGTAATGTAAAAATTTTTATATGTTCTGAAATAAAATGATGCATTATTCATTTATCAAAGTGTTTGTTTAATTTTCGCATATTATAAATTATCTAGAATACCATAGATTACTTATGTGCCTTCAGACTTAGTGTATGAGTGTCATACACAAGAGGATTTAAGTTTGAAGTTAGTAATCTTGAATAGTCCATAGAGAGCAAACAAAACATGTACTTTGTTTGTGGTTTATCTGTAGCTGCGGTCCATTCTATATTTGCATGGCGACCTTAATCCGGGATCGTCCATGTAGAGACATGAGAATGGAGCCACCTTGTATGATGTGATCATATAGGACTGGACTCAGATGGAAATGACTTTCTTATAATATTGGTTCAACAAAGAAAATCATTTCGATATATTAGATGGACATATATGGATTGATCTTAATCCTGATTATACTACGAACTCCTGCATGGCAGGCTATGTCCTTTGATTTACAAAGGTGAGGTTGGTGTAGAAGTCCCGACCAATAGCTACGTACTTTGGGGGCATAGTCTGTTGTGTAGCTGGGAACGTTTTACATAGATATGAAGTTCACTCATTCTTACGAGAAGTAGAGGAGCATCTTTCTTAAAGGTTGATTCGGTACTTGAACAGTTAGAGCGCTCAAGTCTTTCTATTACGAATAGAAAGATTAAAATTCATAATGGTTATGAATAAATCGTTCATTAGAGAATCAATGGTACTTAAGGTAAAAATAATTAGAGGGGTATAACGGGCATTATGACCTGACTCTAATTACGAGATACTCGTGAAGAGTTAGTCTATATGTAGTGACTATATCGATGGACACCGACTTGATTCGACTTAATATATCATCTGCGGCAGGGAGAGTACAACTTCAAGTTTTTAGTGGAATAACCCATAGTTAATAATTCGGAATATTTAATTAAGAGCTTAATTAATATTTCAAGATTATTGGAGCCCGGAACCGTAGGTCCATTTGATCCCCGTGCTAACTCGATATACTATAGCGGATTTAATATAATTGGATAGTCCAATTATATACTCACAAATGTATAAATATTATTAATAATATTATTTTGTCACACTTAAAACCTTATATTAAATGTTAATATATGGTTTTATTAAATATATGATATTTAAACACTTGTTATTTAATTATATTAGATATAATTAAATGAAAGGTTAAGTTAGTAATTTCCAAATTTTGGGTTTTGGAAACCCTTGGATTTAATTTGGAAGTTACAAATTGTTAAATTTCATTTAACCTTTTTATTTTGTAACATCTTTTCTATTATGGAAAGTAAATATTAATGTTACAAAATTTTTTATTTTCTTACATGTGTGGCCGAATTTTGACATGGAGGAATATGTAGGGTTTGTTTTGTTTTGGAAACAAAATAACCTAAGCATAAAAAGAAAAATTATTTTTCTTTTTGCTTAAGCCTTTCATTCTAACCCTAGCCTCCATATTCTTCTTCTTCATTCTCTCTCAAGTGTTGAGAAAACTAAAAAGAAAGAACTGTAGGGGTTTTTAGGGGGTGAATCCGGTAACGCAGCGGAAGCGGTGAAAATCGTATTTTCAGATTTCAAAACTTTTTCTCGGATTAATTAAATAAACATATTTATTTAATATTACAATAATCAAATTATGAAATAAAATTCAATAAATCATATTTAAGTGAATTTACCAAATTACCCTTACTTTGGTATTTTGTCCATTTTAGTCCGAAATTGATCTAATCAATTTTGAATGATTCTAAATCATTTCTAAGATGAACTTAGCATGTTCAAAACATCAAAACACCAAAACAACCAAAATCCCCAAATTTCTTCATGAAGGTCGAGAGCCCCTCCAAGGACCACAATTGTGCACTCTGTGATTTCATGCTTCAAAACACATCAAGATGTAATCCAATGAACATGAAACTTTATATGCATCATATACACACAAATATACACAACATATATGAAAAGCCCCAAATTTGGAATTAATCATGAACCCTAATGTTTCAATTTCCACAAATTAGACCAAATACATTAAATCAATTACTTCAATCATCATTCTTCCATCCAATCCAAGTCTCAACACAATGAAAAAACTCAAGATCAAATCTAGGTCATTTAAGAGTGGGAAAATAACTCTAGATTAGCAACATGGTTTCCAAAACCTTAAAAGAAAGCTTACAACTACAATAGTCACAACATTCCTTCACAATACATGCTCAACACTTTCAATAAAATTTCCATCATCAAAACACAAGAAATAAAGAAAATAATAACTTAAGAACATCACAAGATGTTGCCTAGATCCTAAGGAACAATTTCCTTTCTAATAGTAAGTTTGAAAAACTTACAAAATCCAAGCTTTTCTTTTGGTTTTTCCTTTTCTCCTTCACTTGTTTCCTTGGTTTCTTTCAATGGAGTCTTATGAAAAGTGTATTAGGTTATCCAAATGAAAATGAAATGAAAACAATATATACTTGCATTATTTTTAGCCTTGGTCGAATTTGGCCAAGCCAAATTACAAGATAATAATTTCAATTTCATTTGCAATTTCATTAAATCAACTTGCATAAATATCTAAAAACACTTTAAGGATATTTATTTAAGTCAACAATGGCAACTAATATCATTTACTTAAAATATCCTAATGAAAGATATTTATATTTTAATTAATTTAATCATTTAACAATTAAATAATCAATTAATTAATCAAATACAAATATATTAAATATATGTATAATATTTACATAAAATTTTAAAAACATATATTCATTTAGGATATAAGTCAAATAACTCATTTTGACTATTAATTAATGTGTATTTAAATTAATCAAGTATTAAATGTAAATACACAATAATTAGGCAAATGACTATCTAGTCCCTTTAGCACGTATCTTGCGTTTAACCTTTAAACGACTTTATAAATAATCAATATTATTTATTAATGTTGCTCTAGTGCTCTACGAGTATGTTTCATTATTGAGACTCTCTAGATTCAGGTATATCCGTCACGAAATCTAATTTCGTGTCCATAATCTATCCACCCGTAGATTATGACGATCACGGATAATCTCGCTGAACCATACAGGTCGAGGTCATGGCAAATGTATAATTCCTCCGTCACAGGTATCCGGAAAAATCCCAGAGATATAGATGTAAACATCAAATCTCTATCGGGATTACCCAGTCGACTATTCAATTAGCAATCTCAAAAGAATGTTTAGAACTAGCTTCTAAACTTTACCACGGGCCCATGGTTTTATCTGATTGCTAATCATATGGACTACCTATGCTCTAGTACACAGAACTGATGGATCCTATGTTGATACACATAAGACACCCTGAGGATCTATCTACACCCAACGAATAGGCGGAGGTCTGATCTAAATAGATCGGTGACGTGACTGCCGTCTAAGTGTAGAAGATGTCTCATGTGCCCACAATGGCATCTCAAGTCTAAGAATCACAAGTGCTACTCAACCCAAGAAGATTCTTATTGACGCTGGTGTACCATCCATTAAGAATCTTCGGTGAGTCGTTCAGTGTTTATCCGCTATAAACACCTACACGTCTATACTAGTCTCCAAGACTTATGGTTCATTGAGAAACCGATGGAATCAAATATTCCAGTATACGACATGTACCGGTCTCAACGGGTTTACTATACTGACCAAGTAGTGTAAACCTTGACCAGGAACTGTCTGAGAATGACAACGTCATGATACTTCTCAATGTCCGTTGCGACGCTTTTGCAACTGTATCATGACTAATCATTCTAGGGTCATTATGTCTTTACCATATAAAAAGATAGATTATATTATAGAAACTGCATATATTATTCATAATAATAATGTTTTACAGAAGTATTCAAAAGAAATACAACCGGGAATTGGCGCTCTGAGCACCAACCCTAACAAAATCTCCCACTTGCTCTAGTGCCAATATCGATTGTATCTAATACCCATCGACTCCACGTGTTTATCAAACAACTTCGGAGGTATGGCCTTCGTCAGCGGGTCTGCTACATTATCTTCACTCGGTACCTTGCACACGACAATATCCCCTCGCGACACGATCTCTCGAATGATGTGGTACTTGCGTTCCACATGCTTCGACTTCTGATGCGCCCTCGGTTCCTTTGCTTGCGCAGTGGCTCCAGTATTATCACAGTATAACGGAATCGCATTCTCGATACTTGGGACAACTCCCAATTCTGTGATAAAGTTCTTTATCCACACAGCCTCTTTTGCAGCTTCAGAAGCTGCAATATATTCCGCCTCAGTGGTGGAATCAGCTGTCGATCCCTGTTTGGAACTCTTCCAACAAACTGCACCTCCGTTAAGGGTAAAGACAAATCCAGATGTAGACTTTCTATCATCGGGATCCGATTGGAAATCGGAGTCTGTATAGCCATTAACCTGCAGTTCGTTTCCTCCATATATAATCAACTTATCCTTGGTACCTTTAAGATACTTTAGGATATGTTTAATGGTCATCCAATGGTCATTACCTGGATTGGACTGATATCGGCTAGTTACGCTAACAGCGAAACTGATATCAGGCCTCGTACATAACATGGCATACATTATGCTACCCAAACACGAAGCATAAGGTTGGTTAGACATTCTAACCTTCTCATCTTCTGTTTGTGGACACATCTTCTTAGAAAGATGTATCCCATGTCTGAACGGTATGTTTGCTGTCTTACAGTTACCAAAACTATACCGTTCCAAGATCTTATCTATGTACGTTGATTGGGATAACCCAATCAGCCTCCTTTGTCTATCTCTATAGAGTTTTATCCCTAAAACATAGGAAGCTTCTCCCAGGTCCTTCAAGGAGAAATTCTTACAGAGGTACGCTTTGACGATTTGTAACATACCTAAATCATTCCCAATGATTAGGATGTCATCAACATATAGGACTAAAAATACGACCATGCTCCCACTGGCCTTCTGATACACACAGGATTCTTCCGAATTCTTGAGAAAACCAGACTAATCTCGTCGAATCGAAGATTCCAACTTCGTGAAGCTTGTTTAAGTCCATAAATGGACTTCTTAAGCTTACATACCATACCTGAGGTTTCGCTGGATGCGAAACCTTCCGGCTGATCCATGTAGATTTCTTCATCAAGAAATCCATTTAGAAAAGCCGTTTTGACATCCATTTCCAAATCTCATAGTCATGATACGCAGCTATAGAAAGCAAAATCCGGATAGACTTAAACATTGCAACTGGCGAAAAAGTTTCATCGTAGTCGACGCCAGGTCGTTGCGTGTAACCTTTTGCTACCAGTCGGGCCTTGTAAGTTTCAACCTTACCGTCAGGCCCGCGCTTCCTCTTCTAAACCCCATTTACAACCGATAGGAACAATTCCTTCGGGAAGCGGAATCAAGCAAGTCCCAAACTTGATTTTCATGCATTGAGTCTATCTCGGATTTCATGGCACTTTGCCATTTCACGGAGTCGATGTCCAACATCGATTCTCTATAGGTGGAAGGATCTGTCTCTTCAACTAAGAGAACATCCAGACTCTTTTCTTGTATCAAATACAAGCGTTCAGGAGGTCTAGATACCCTTTCCGACCTACGGAGTGTGTGTGTTGAAGGTCCTTCATCTACTTGAACTTCAGGTTCCTCCGTTGGTTCGTTGTTTTCAGGTTGGACTTCATCAAGCTCAACCTGTCTATGATTACCACCTTCTGACAAAATTCTACTTCTAGAAATTTTGCGAAGCGAGCTACGAACACATTTCGATGCTCGGTATTATAGAACAGATATCCCCTCATATTCGAAGGATATCCAACAAACCTAAACTTTTGCCCTCGAGTGAAAGCTTATCTTGCTGAGTCACCTCGACATAGGCAGGACAACCCCAAACCTTAATATAATTAAGATTTGGTCTCCTACCAAACCATATCTGATACGGAGTCGTAGGAACAGCTTTTGAAGGAATCTTATTCAAAGATGTACGGCTGTTAAGAGAGAGTAACCTCATAAGTATTAGGGAAAATCTGTGAAACTCAACATCGATCGGACCATATCCAATAAAGTCTGATTTCTCCTTTCAGATACACCATTGTGTTGTGGTGTACCTGGAGGAGTATATTGAGCGAGAATCCCATTCTCTTTCATATAATCCATGAACTCACCACTCATATATTCGCCGCCTCGATCTGATCGAAGGCATTTAAATATTTTACCAGTTTGTTTTTCTACTTCATTTCGGAACTCTTTGAACTTTTCAAAGGTTTCTGATTTATGTCGCATCAAATACACATAATCGTACCGTGACAAATCATCGGTAAAGGTAACGAAGTACGAATAACCACTGTGAGCAGTTTGACTTAGTGGACCACATACATCAGAATGTACGATTTCCAGTAAGTTAGTGGCGCGGTGTCCAACATCAGAAAATGGGGCTTTGGTCATCTTACCCTGAATACATGATTCACAAGTTGGATAGGATTCAATGGTAAGATCTGATATCAAACATTCCTAACCAATTGGGTAAGGCTTTTAACGCCAATGTGACCAAGTCTCATATGCCAAAGTTCAGTATTATTAATTACAGGTAAACTACGTTTATTAACTCCAGTATTTAATATATCTTTTGAAGTTTGCAATGTATAATGACCATGCTGGTTTGGACAACAAAGGATCTGAATATTATTTTTATCATATAAATACAAAGAACTATTCTTAATATTAATACAAAAGCCTTCTGTATCCAATACAAAAAGTGATATAATATTTGCGACACATCCCGGTACAAAATGACAGTCATATAACAAAATTGTCCCATTCGGCAATGAGATCTCGCATACTCCCACTGCAACTGCATCCAAAGAGTCTCCACTCCCGAATCGCAACTGCATCTCTCCAGGCTTCAGTTTCCTACTTTCTTTCAGCACCTGCAACGAATTGCAAATGTGAATGGGACAAGCAGAACTAAAATCCAGCTGGATGTAACGGCTTCACAAGCCAAAGATAAATCAATAACTGGAAAAATAAAAGTACCTGATGTAGAAGCTCTGTCTCTCCTCAGTTGGGCAATGTAATCAGGACAGTTCCTCTTCCAGTGCCCGACTTTGCCGCAGTGGTGGCATTTGTCTTCAGAAGCCCTTTTGGGCTTTGCAATCTTCGCCTGTTGTTAAGGACCAAAAGCCTTCTTCTTCTTCTTACCTTTCTTGTTCTTTCCCTTGGACCATCCTTGGGAAGAAGCCGAAAGAGAAGTAGTTCTAGGAGGGCGAGTCGGTACTCCATTCTTAAGGTCCTCTTCTGCCGTGAGCAACATCCTATGTAGCTCTTGGTAGGTACAGACAATCCCGTGCATGTTGAAGTACATCACGAACTGGCGAAATGAAGCTGGTAGTGAACCAAGAATGACACTCCTACCGAGAATGTCATTCAAGATGAGATTATGTTGCCTCAATTGATCGATCAAATCGATCATCTGAAAAACATGTGGGCTAACATTTTTCCTCTCATCCAGACGCGCATGGAACAGTTCCATGGCGACTTTGTGAACAATCACTTGTTCTTGGTTCTCAAACGATTGTCTCAATCGCGTCATCATACTATAGGAATCTAGCATACCATAGTACTGTTGCTTGAGTTTCGGAGACAGTGAACTAAGGATGTATGATTTAACCCTTAAATCATCATCCTTCCAAGTTTCAAAAACTTGGCGTTCCTCCTCCGAAGCATCCGCACCCACTGCAAGGGGCAACGGACCCTCAAGAACATAACCCAGCTTTTCGGAATCGAAGACAATCCTCAAATCCAATTCCCAGTCTGCAAAGTTCTCAGCGCCTTTCAGTTTGTTCGCATCAAGCATACGCGCAAACTGATTTGTGGATTGTGCCGCCATCGCCAATCTATCATATAGATCACGAAAAACGGTTAGCAGAAATTAAGTAGTTTCATATAATATCAAAAGCATAAACTAGATCATGGATTTTTAATCTAATATGCCTCTCCCACTAAATCATGCAATACTGTAATCCCAAAACAGAATACAAATATTTAATAATTAAATTAAATACTAATAGTGAAAAGTGGATCCCGTGAATATATTTCGGCTCACAGCAGAGGCACGGTCTCGCCTACGTATATTCATCAGGTAGACAACTCATTTGTCAATCATTCACTAATGACTCCTAAGTATCCGGTCCTGGCCGTTTCTCGTTGTCGCTGCGAAGGCAGGCCCACAAGGAGACGTACCAAGGTTAAACTCGTCAATGTTAAACTCAAGTTACTTACGTAATCCTGACAGCTAGGGCACGTTCAGAATTCCGCTTTTACTTGAATTTACCTAGTATCTAATATACATCCGGTATAAATGAATCTTTATCGGCTACACCCTCACAGCAGATGCACGGTCTCGGATGTAGTCACAAAGAAGTATTCATAAACCGTATTGACAAGACGGACCATATAACATGCATCAAATACATAATTACATTCAAACCTTATTAATTAGGGATTTTCCGCTAAGTGTCATACACCCTAAATCTAACCAATTTAAATCCTAATAAGCATGCATAAAGTCAAGAAAACATGATTAAACATTGATTCAATGAAGGCTAATCATATTAAGTGGCCTAGAATCAGACTCGCTCTGATACCATTTTGTAGGGGTTTTTATGGGGTGAATCCGGTAACGCAGCGGAAGCGGTGAAAATAGTATTTTCAGATTTCAAAAATTTTTCTCGGATTAATTAAATAAACATATTTATTTAATATTCCAATAATCAAATTATGAAATAAAATTCAATAAATCATATTTAAGTGAATTTACCAAATTACCCTTACTTTGGTATTTTGTCCATTTTAGTCCGAAATTGATCTAATCAATTTTGAATGATTCTAAATCATTTCTAAGATGAACTTAGCATGTTCAAAACATCAAAACACCAAAACAACCAAAATCCTCAAATTTCTTCATCAAGGCCGAGAGCCCCTCCAAGGAGCACAATTGTGCACTTTGTGATTTCATGCTTCAAAACACATCAAGATGTAATCCAATGAACATGAAACTTTATATGCATCATATACACACACAAATACACAACATATATGAAAAACCCCAAATTTGGAATTGGTCATGAACCCTAATTTTTCAATTTCCACAAATTGGACAAATTAGACCAAATACATTAAATCAATTACTTCAATCATCATTCTTCCATCCAATCCAAGTATCAACACAATGAAACAACTCAAGAAAAAATCTAGGTCATTTAAGAGTGGGTCAATAACTCTAGATTAGCAACATGGTTTCCAAAACCTTAAAAGAAAGCTTACAACTACAATAGTCACAACCTTCCTTCACAATACATGCTCAACACTTTCAATAAAAATTTCCATCATCAAAACACAAGAAATAAAGAAAAGAATAACTTAATAACATCACAAGATGTTGCCTAGATCCTAAGGAACAATTTCCTTTCTAATAGTAAGTTTGAAAAACTTACAAAATCCAAGCTTTTCTTTTGGTTTTTTTCCTTTTCTCCTTCATTTGTTTCATTATTGAGACTCTCTAGATTCAGGTAATCCGTCACGAAATCTAATTTCGTGTCCATAATCTATCCACCCGTATTTATGACGATCACGGATAATCTCGATGAACCATACAGGTCGAGGTCATGGCAAATGTATCATTCCTCCGTCACAGGTATCCGGATAAATCCAGAGATATTAGATGTAAACGTCAAATCTCTATCGGGATTACCCAGTCGACTATTCTTTAGCAATCTCAAAAGAATGTTTAGAACTAGCTTCTAAACTTTACCACGGGCCCATGGTTTTATCTGATTGCTAATCATATGGACTACCTATGCTCTAGGTACACAGAACTGACGGATCCTATCTTGATACACATAGGACACCCTGAGGATCTACTACAACACCCAACGAACAGGCGGAGGTCTGATCTAAATAGATCGGTGACATGACTGCCGTCTAAGTGTAGAAGATGTCTCATGTGCCCACAATGGCATCTCAAGTCTAAGAATCACAAGTACTACTCAACCCAAGAAGATTCTTATTGATGCTGGTGTACCATCCATTAAGAATCTTCGGTGAGTCGTTCAGTGTTTATCCGCTATAAACACCTACACGTCTATACTAGTCTCCAAGACTTATGGTTCATTGAGAAACCATTGGAATCAAATATTCCAGTATACGACATGTACCGGTCTCAACAGGTTTACTATACTGACCAAGTAGTGTAAACTTTGACCAGGAACTGTCTGAGAATGACAACGTCATGATACTTCTCAATGTCCGTTGCGATGCTTTTGCAACTGTATCATGACTATTCATTCTAGGGTCATTACGTCTTTACCATATAGAAAGATAGATTATATTATAGAAACTGCATATATTATTCATAATAATAATGTTTTACAGAAGTATTCAAAAGAAATACAACCGGGAATTGGAGCTCTGAGCACCATCCCAAACAAGAACAAGAAGAAAATCAATAAAAATTACAAGTGTGTTTAAATCTCTAAATCGTTTAGAGATTGTTTAGTGAGTCTTGCCCACACAAGTTTCCGTTGGTAACGAGATATAGTTCGGAAGACTTTGTGGTGTCGAACAAATCATCATCTTCATCTCTTGCCGACACAAGTTTCCGTTTGTTTTACTCATTGACGCCCCTTTACTTGGTGAAACGGAACTCGTTTTAGTTTCGTTTTAATCCAATTTTTTTGTGGAATATTTTTTCGTGTTTTGGGGCTGTGTTGGGGCTGTTTTCAAGTGAAAAATCAAAACCAAAACACAACCATTGTCCGCGCTTTTCAGGGGCTGTTTCGGCAGTGCACTGTGATCGAATCTGGTCCAAACAGTCCAGTTTTTGTCCGGTTGTTTGGGGCTGTTTGGGGACTGTTTCGGGGCTATTTCGGGGCTGGAATTTTATCTAAAACTAAAGCAAAATTTCAGTGGGTGTGGCAGTAGCATTCAGAAATTAAAGAAGAAGGGCATAAAATTTTTTCAACTCTGATCCGTGTGCCTAAAACGTTTCTGTGGCGCAAGGAAAGCGTTTCCAACAGCAAGTTCTCATGTAGGGCTTACGTCATCTTGACTCTGATCATACCATTATTACCACTTCGGCCAGCCCTACCAGGTCGGGTCGGCAGAAACAACAGCTGTCCTGGCTTAATGAGCCATCAGGTCGGGTCAACAGGACCACATCGGGCCTGACCACCTCGAATCTGACCACCTCGGGCTCCTCGAGCGAATCGATCACCTCGGATCTGAACACATCGGGCTCGACCACCTCGGGACTGACCACCTTGGGCTCACAAGGACTTCAGATCTTCTTTTGAGTGTAAAATCCCATCTTACCCTTCCTCGATATTCTGAATTCTAGAGGACCGAAACCACCATTAACATATGTCATCTAGTTCTCGGTAATAACGAGTAAGTGAGTTGGTGTCGGAAACTATAAAAAAAATGGTGGTGTGTGAAGCCGTAGACTGATTTGGCGTCCTCAGGCTGATGCATGCTCTTGATATGCTGACATCCCAAAGGGATACGATCTGCGAGGATCTGCAAAGAATATAAAACTGGCCACGAGGGAAAGCTCACCTCTTCGGGCTATCATTAGAGCAACAAGGCTTCGGGAGAGAAACTCCGACCCCGAGAAATCACAAGTCAACTGGCGGTAAAGGAATGAAACCTCCTAAGAACCTCGGTCCTCTAAGTGCCTCCTCCTTGGGCAATCTTCTCCTCTTCCTCCATCAGCACAAACTTCCTTGCCTACTCCAAAGCCGCGGCATAGTCCGGTATCTCTTGGATTCTCAGGTGGGACCACAACCTCCCGACCTTGAGAGCCCCTCTAAAACTTTCCAAGGCCTCCAAGGACTCATAGGCCCCGACCTCTAAAACCAGGCTGTGAAATCTATCGACAAAGCTCTTCAGAGATTCGTCGTCTCCTTACTTCATCAACCTCAAAGACCACATCGTCTTCCTTAGTACACACGCCCCTTTGAAATGTCGTACAAAAGGTCTCCTCAACTGCTCAAAGTTGCTGATACTCCCTAGGATCAAGTTCTTGAACCACAGGCAACTGACCCTCCCAATGTTAAAGGGAATACCTTGCAAATGGCCTCTCCGGCCATTCCCTGAATCTCCATTAACAAAACGAACTTCTCAATATGAGACTTGAGTCCGAGCTGCCTTTATAAACATTCATGGAGGGCATAGTGAATCTCCTTGGAAATCCATCGCCAAAATTTCATTCGTGAAAGGGGACGCTGTCCCTAAATCTTGGTCACCCCCCTTCCCACTTTCATATTTCCTTCCCACTTCTTCATCTCTTTTCGGAACCAACTCTTCATCCGGTCCTCAGATTTGTCATGCTCCAAAACTCGGGTTTCCCGACATCTACCACCTCGTGCACGATACCTTCTGTGACTGGGGATTCTCAGTTCTTCTTATTCAGGATGCCGCCCATGGTCAATTTTTGTGAAACGCGGGCTGTTGCTAGAAGACTCTGGCGTCTGCCTGCCGTCTTCCTCTTCCCACAACTCTCCCGCCGGTAAAGCTCCAGCTACGACTACTGATCTCACCTTTTGGATGTTCCTCCTTCCGCCCTCATCATCCTCATTCACCCTATCACCCCTCTTTCATCTGCCTATCTCGTCCCTTTTCCGACTCGGACCAGCTTCAATCATTTCTTCGTTCATCTATTCTAACCTTTCTAGCTTCTCCATCATGGCCTTCATAAAGGCCTGGGTTGACTCCCTCTCTTTTATCATGTTTTCTTCTATCTTCTTCATCCATTCCGTTGTTGAAGCCTCTGGAGACCTTTGGTTCACTTCTTCTGCCATCGTCTCAACACATCTACTGCTTTTCGTTCTGCTCCCCAAGACGGCGCCAACTGTTGAAGACTGATTTTCATTTGAGGGGAAAATCGGTAAACTCACTCCTCAAATAATCCTACCTCAACTGTGAATTTGTTTGGTTTGAGGACCAAATGCAAACTTAGAAAGAAGATAAGAAAACACACAGAAAAGACAGAGGGTTTAACGTGGTTCAGCGGAATAGATGCAACCTGCGTCCACGGGTACAAAGGAAAAGGAAGATTTTATAATGTGGTCAGGTATGACCTGTTGGGGTTGGTGCTCAGAGCGCCAATTCCCGGTTGTATTTCTTTTGAATACTTCTGTAAAACATTATTATTATGAATAATATATGCAGTTTCTATAATATAATCTATCTTATTAAATGGTAAAGACGTAATGACCTTAGAATGATTAGTCATGGTACTGTTGCAAAAGGGTCACAACGGACATTGAGTAGTATCATGACGTTGTCATTCTTAGACAGTTCCTGGTCAAGGTTTACACTACTTGGTCAGTATAGTAAACCCGTTGAGACCGGTACATGTCGTATACTGGAATATATGATTCCAATGGTTTCTCAATGAACCATAAGTCTTGGAGACTAGTATAGACGTGTAGGTGTTTATAGCGGATAAACACTGAATGACTCACCGAAGATTCTTAATGGATGGTACACCAGCGTCAATAAGAATCTTCTTGGGTTGAGTAGCACTTGTGATTCTTAGACTTGAGATGCCATTGTGGGCACATGAGACATCTTCTACACTTAGACGGCAGTCACGTCACCGATCTATTAAGATCAGACCTCCGCATGTTCGTTGGGTGTAGATAGATCCTCAGGGTGTCCTATGTGTGTCAAGATAGGATCCGTCAGTTCTGTGTACCAGAGCATAGGTAGTCCATATGATTAGCAATCAGATAAAACCATGGGCCCGTGGTAAAGTTTAGAAGCTAGTTCTAAACATTCTTTTGAGATTGCTAATAGAATAGTCGACTGGATAAACCCGATAGAGATTTGACATTTATATATATATCTCTGGGATTTATCCGGATACCTGTGACGGAGGAATTATACATTTTCCATGACCTCGACCTGTATGGTTCAGCGAGATTATCCGTGATCGTCATAATCTACGGGTGGATAGATTATGGACACGAAATTTGATTTCGTGACGGATATACCTGAATCTAGAGAGTCTCAATAATGAAACATACTTGTAGAGCACTAGAGCAACATTAATAAATAATATTGATTATTTATAAAGTCGTTTAAAGGTTAAACGCAAGATACATGCTAAATGGACTAGATAGTCATTTGCCTAATTGTTGTGTATTTACATTTAATACTTGATTAATTTAGATACACATTAATTAATAGTCAAAATGAGTTATTTGACTTATATCCCAAATGAATATATATTTTTAATATTTAATGTAAATATTATACATATATTTAATATATTTGTATTTGATTAATTAATTGATTATTTAATTGTTAAATGATTAAATTAATTAAAATATAAATATCTTACATTAGGATATTTGATGTAAATGATATTAGTTGCCTTTGTTGACTTAAATAAATATCCATAAAGTGTTTTAGATATTTATGCAAGTTGATTTAATGAAATTTGAAATGAAATTGAAATGAAAATTTGGTATATACATTTGCAAGGGTTTCGGCCAAGGCAAAAATTGGAGAGGTATATATTTTTTTCATTTATTTCTCATTTACTAACCTAATACACTTTTCATAAAACTCCATTGAAAGAAACCAAGGAAACAAGTGAAGGAGAAAAGGAAAAACCAAAAGAAAAGTTTGGATTTTGTAAGTTTTTCAAACTTACTATTAGAAAGGAAATTGTTCCTTAAGATCTAGGCAACATCTTGTGATGTTCTTAAGTTATTCTTTTCTTTATTTCTTGTGTTTTTGATGATTGAAATTTTTATTGAAAGTGTTGAGCATGTATTGTGAAGGAAGGTTGTGACTATTGTAGTTGTAAGCTTTCTTTTAAGGTTTTGGAAACCATGTTGCTAATCTAGAGTTGTTGAACCACTCTTAGATGACCTAGATTTGATCTTGAGTTGTTTCATTGTGTTGAGACTTGGATTGGATGTAAGAATGATGATTGAACTAATTGATTTAATGTATTTGGTCTAATTTGTCCAATTTATGGAAATTGAAAAATTAGGGTTCATAACTAATTCCAAATTTGGGGCTTTTCATATATGTTGTGTATTTTTATGTGTATATGATGCATATAAAGTTTCATGTTGATTGGATTACATTTGGATGTGTTTTGAATCATGAAATGACAAAAGGCACAAATTGCCTACCATTGGAGGCTCTCGGCCTTGGACTTAGAATTTAGGGATTTTGGTTGTTTTGGTGTTTTGATGTTTTGAACATGCTAATTTCATCTTAGAAATGATTTAGAATCATTCAAAATTGATTTGATCTATTTTGGACTAAAATGGACAAAATACCAAAGTAATGGTAATTTGGTAAATTCACTTAAATATGATTTATTGAATTTTATTTCATAATTTGATTATTGGAATATTAAATAAATGTGTTTATTTAATTAATCCGAGAAAAAGTTTTGAAATCGGAAAATATGATTTTCCACCGCTTCCGCTGCGATACCGGATTCACCCCCTAAAAACCCCTACAAAATGGTATTAGAGCGAGTCTGATTCTAGGCCCCCTAAAATGATTAGCCTGCATTGAATCAATGTTTAATCATGTTTTCTTGACTTTATGCATGCTTATTAGGATCTAAATTGGTTAGATTTAAGGTGTATGATACTTAGCGGAAAATCCATAATTAATAAGGTTTGAATGTAATTATGTATTTGATGCATGTTATATGGTCCGTCTTGTCAATACGGTTTATGAATACTTCTTTGTGACTACATCCGAGACCGTGCCTCTGCTGTGAGGGTGTAGCCAATAAAGATTTATTTATACCGGATGTATATCAGACACTAGGTAAATTCAAGTAAAAGCGGAATTCTGAACGTGCCCTAGCTGTCAAGATTACGTAAGTAACTTGAGTTTATCATTGACGAGTTTAACCTTGGTACGTCTCCTTGTGGGCCTACCTTCGCAGCGACAACGAGAAACGGCCAGGACCGGATACTTAAGAGTCACTATTGAGTGATTGACAAATGAGTTGTCTACCTGATGAATATACGTAGGCGAGACCGTGCCTCCACTGTGAGCTGAAATATATTCACGGGATCCAATTTTCACTATTTTTATTTAATTTAATTATTAAATCTTTGTATTCTGTTTTGGGATTACAGTATTGCATGATTTAGTGGGAGGGGCATTTTTAGATTAAAAATCCATGATCTAGTTTATGCTTTTGATATTATATGAAACTGTTTAATTTCTGCTAACCGTTTTTCGTGATCTATATGATAGATTGGCGATGGCGGCACAATCCACAAATCAGTTTGCGCGTATGCTTGATGCGAACAAACTGAAAGGCGCTGAGAACTTCACCGACTGGGAATTGGATTTGAGGATTGTCCTCGATTCTGAAAAGCTAGGTTATGTTCTTGAGGGTCCGTTGCCCCTTGTTGTGGGTACGGATGCTTCGGAGGAGGAACGCCAAGTTTTTGAAACTTGGAAGGATGATGATTTAAGGGTTAAATCATACATCCTTAGTTCACTGTCTCCGAAACTCAAGCAACAGTACTATGGTATGCTAGATTCCTATAGTATGATGACGCGATTGAGACAATCGTTTGAGAACCAAGAACAAGTGATTGTTCACAAAGTCGCCATGGAACTGTTCCATGCGCGTCTGGATGAGGGGAAAAGCGTTAGCCCACTTGTTCTTCAGATGATCGATTTGATAGATCAATTGAGGCAACATAATCTCATCTTGAATGACATTCTCGGTAGGAGTGTCATTCTTGGTTCGCTACCAGCTTCATTTCGCCAGTTCGTGATGTACTTCAACATGCACGAGACTGTCTGTACCTACCACGAGCTGCATAGGATGTTGCTCACGGCAGAAGAGGACCTTAAGAAGGGATTACCGACTCGCCCTCCTAGATCTACTTCTCTTTCTGCTTCTTCCCAAGGATGGTCCAAGGGAAAGAACAAAAAAGGCAAGAAGAAGAAGAAGGCTTTTGGTCCTCAACCACAGGTGAAGATTGCTAAACCCAAGAGGGCTTCCGAAGACAAATGCCACCACTGCGGCAAAGTCGGGCACTGGAAGAGGAACTGTCCTGATTACTGTAGACACTGTATTTTTGCATATCGTGCCCAATGATGAGCCTCGTAAGGAGACACTACCTTTTCATGTCGTGAAAGTCGCGGGAAACGGACGTTGTAAGGGTAAAGTTGGAAATCGGAATTATTGTCGGATTTAACTTGGTTGTCTAGCTTCGGTTTGCTCGTTGGATTTCTGTTTCAAAGTTCATCCTCGGCCCAAAAACCCCATAAGCCACCTACCAAACCATACACTAAGCCCAAAACCCATAAGTCCACCAAAAAGAACCAAATCCATGCCCAAATACCACATCCCACGCCCATCACCTCTCTAAATTAACCAAATACACATAATTAATCACAAATCCCACTCACACAAGCACTTGCCACCAACCACACATCACTAGCCACCAACATTCCCTAAAACATGCACACCTCACTTCCACTCACACAATGCAAGCCACCTCACTTCCACCTTCAATCAAATCCACCTAACCCACTAACTAGCACCCATTACCCTTTGCATACACATATTTACGCACAAAACCTCTCAAATACACAAGCCACCAACCTTCCACTAACAATTAATAACTCACACCACCCCCTCCACCAAACACAAAACATTTAATACCTCTCCACTAGCAACCACTCCCTTGATTCAAGCATGTTGTAAGCCACCTATCCCCTCCATCCTTTCCTATAAAAGAAGCCTAAAACCAACCAAAAACACTTAGCACATATGGAACACATAGGGAGCACATATTGAGCACACACATGAAAAGATAGACAACACAAAACACCCCTCACTGCATCCCTCTCTCACGCCTACTGCCTCAAACCAGCCCCATCACTGCAGACCTTGTTCACGCCTGAAACCCATCTTTACACAGCCCCCCTAACACGCAAATAGCCCTCCATCTGCCTCGGAAGTTGACGCCACTGCAGCCCCTTTATTGCACCCCTAACACGCCCAAACAGCCCTAACAAACAGCCCTCAAACACGCCAACACAGCCCCCTCGTAAACAGCCCCTAACACGCCACTGTAGCCCACCAAAATAGCCCTTGTTCACGCCCAAACAGCCACCAAAACAGCAGCTCAAAGATAGCCCAAACAGCCCATAAAATCACCTCCTTTCACTGCGAACTGCACCTGAAAAACAGCCCACTAATCATACCAAAAACAGCCCTAAAACATCCCTAATTCATACCAAAAATAGCCCCAAACTGCACCCTCAAACCACAAAAAACTGCACTCCAAAACATTTCAAAAATCACCAAAAAACTGCACTTAAATTCCCCTTCACTGCACTAAAAAACTGCACCTTAAAATCACCGCAAAAACAGCAAAAACAGCAGCAAAAACAGCAAAAACAGCAGTCAAAACAGCAAAAACAGCAGCTCAAAACAGTGGCTAAAATCCCCAAACTGCACTAAAAAAAACTGTACTTTAAAGTCCTTGAATAACCGCACAAAACGGCAGCCCCAACTCCCTTAAAAACGCACAAAACAGTAGCTAAAACAACCAGAACGGTGGCCTGAGAGACAGCAGCAACACAGCAGCAACACAGCAGCAAAGCGGAGGGAAAACATCGAGCAAATCAGCAGGACAACGAAGGAAAAGAGGAACCAGCGAACCAGAAAAGTTGTGGAACATTAACCCTTCCGACGGCCGTGAAACGTGCTTCCAAAAGACGACGCAAAAAGGTTAGACCTGAGGGCATACGATACTTATCTTCTTCGCATGAATTGATAATTTAGAAAGCATGTTAGTTATGATATTTAAGTATGCATGACTAGTTGGTAGTGATTGAGCATGATTTAATTGTTTAGTATGATATTTATTTTCTTATGCATGATTAGGATGTTTAGTATGATATAGTTTTATGCATGACTAGTTGGTTGTTTGAGCATGATTTAATTGTTTAGTATGATATTTATTTTCTTATGCATGATTAGGATGTTTAGTATGTTATAGTTTTATACATGACTAGTTGGTTGTGTTTGAGCATGAATGAATTAGTTTAGCATATTATCTATGGTACTTTGCATGAATACAATATGCCAATGAAGTTGTATGTTCGTCGCTCCTTTGATGTACTTCCAAGCATGCACTCTTAGATGTGAAATGTATGTAAATTTAGGTGTAAGTTTCATCTTGAATATGTGAATTTAGAAGCATGATATCCTTGGAAATAAATGTTACTTAAACTTGATTAAATTATTACGTAAATCCTTTCATTACGAGTGACACAAGTAAGGGACCGTTCCGAACCCAACGGTTTGAGGTCTTCCCTTGCGAGGGGTGAGTGCGGCCTTAAATCTCATTTTCCCGGTTCACACCGGGTGGCGACTCCATTATTCTCCGGTTTAGTCCCCCGTGGCTACTCCGTACTCCCAACTAGTGCCGCGAGCCTAGAACAGCATGCGTCGTCCAGTTTCTGTTGTCTACAGTCTGGCGACTCCACTGGGGATAGAGAATCGGCCCCGAAATAATGTCTTGTAATGTTTGTGATTTTTGTTTTAATTAATCATGTCTACCGTGGGTTTAAGGAGTTTAATCAAAGGCATTTTGAGGCTAGGTAATGGTTTGGTGTCTTCCTTCATTCACTACCTTTCTAGAAGGAAAAGCTGTGAAGGCACCTAGATGGCCATCTACTCGTAGCCTATTGTGATGGACTAATTTGGAGGACTCGTTGTTTATTCCTGTCACCAAGCGATAAGAGCCTAAGAGGCTTGGGTATTTAAGTGAGCCTCGCTCCACCTTCCCTCTGGGGAATCTACAACGGGAAATCCATTTGACAGTCAGTCACACACCATAGCTCATTGGCACGTACCTTAGTGTATAAAAAAGGGTGCGCTCACTTGGTTGCTCGAACCCTTGATTGGGGAGACCTAGTTGTGGGCCATCCTTCGCCGATGAGAGCCTTTGTCTACACTCCTGTGAACCCACCTATAGACCGGGATTGTATGGTTAAAGTAACAATTATTTCCTTGAATATGTGCTTGTGGACCATCCTCATTTTGATGCAGTTGGGCTATTGTCAGAAATGCGAACTTGCTGGGCCATTTAAACTGGGGTGAGTTCGTACCTTATGACCATTAGACCCAAAGCTTCTAAAATGTTGATGGGCCATTCTGTAGAAATCATTGTTTTATGTTTGCATTATCTTTCTTTTATGCCTGTGTTTGGGAACATCGTCGTTTGGATCAATTGGACTTTTTGTCAAGAGATATGAACTGGTTGGGCCATTTAAACTGGAACGAGTTTGTTTCCTTTGACAGTTGGGCCAAAAGTTTCTAAAATGCTGATGGGCCATTTTATGTTTAGGCCCTTTATTATTTGAAGTTGTTTAGTTATGTTATCGCAAAAGTATAAACTTGTTGGGCCTTTTCAACTGGGACAAGTTTGCACCCAGCGATATTATGATTAAATGCTTTAAAATGATAACGGGCCAATTAATGTAAATTATTTTATGAGCTTGTTTATTTGCATTGCACACATGTCATGCATACATGCATCATGCTAACCCTTTGTGCCTTAAAAGCCATAGTAGACTCCCGTTGGATTAGGAAAGAAGAAAGATCCGTCAAAAGAATCGTCAACCAGAATAAGTGAGGCAGTCAAAGAAGAATCCCGCCTGGATCAATCAAAGACCGAGTCTACTTCCTCAAAGACTTCTCCTATCAGAAACAGACAATTCTCTAGCTTAGGTAAATCGTTGTCAAAAATGTTTGAAAAATTGAAGATGCCAGAAGAATACGAGTTAAATGAAGAATGGTTGTTTTACCTCAGAAGTCTGGCATAGACTATCCCTGGTTGCAAATTTCAGCAAATCAGATGACAGACGCATTAGGGACACTAGCCGCGGCTTGGGAAGATCCGAAGAAATTGGTGATGAAATCACTTGTCCTGACAACTGCAAGTAAGTCATTGTATGAGACAGAAAGGATATCATATGTGGGAGCTGATGGCAGGAACCCTTGGTATCATGATATTCAGAGATATCTAGAACACAGAGAATTCTCAGAAGAAATAAGCAGAAAAGACAGAAGATTGGGAAACAAGGAAATGAGACTACCAGATTTGGGAAAGGAGGAATTCACCAAGTCGGTCGACGTAAGCAGATTGAAGCTGCACTTTGCTGGGAAAAAAGAACTGAGCGGTCACCAAGGGAACAGGCAGAAGACCTAACCCAACAGGATAGGAAATACATACATGCATACACGTAACTTGCATTCTTGTTTTGTGTTTTGTTTTTACAGATTTCAAACAGATGGGAACCATCAAGGGGCGACCAGGGACATATGGCGCCGAGGAGCACAATGAGTATACATGGCAATGGGCCGGGCTCGGGCCGGGCTTTGATAAGCCCGGCCCGGGCCCGGCAAAAAAAAAATTAGGCCCAGTCCCGGAAAAAGCCCGGCCCGGGCTGTCACCGGGCCGGCCCGGTCGGGCTCGGGCTCGGGCCGGGCTTGGCCCGGGCCCGATTTATATATATATAAAAAATTATAAAAATAAAAAATGTATTATAAAATATATATTTTTTATAAATAAAATTATTTATTTATTTATTTTAAGCCCGAATCCGATTTTTTTATTATAAAAAATTATAAATATAAGAAAGTTATTATATAAATATATATATTTTATAATTAAAAATATTTATTTATTTATTTTAAGTCCGGGCCGGGCCGGGCCCGGGCTTTTTGGGTTGAGCCCGGCCCGGGCCCGGGCCCGAGTCGGGCCCCCATTTTGAAGCCCGGCCCGGGTTTTTTTCACCTCGGGCCGGGCCAAAGCCCGCCGGGCCGGGCCGGGCCGAACCGGGCCGGGCCGGGCCTCGGGCTTTTCTGCCACCCTTAACAATGAGGATCCAACCCATCACGAAAAGGGAGTATCTCTACACTTGCATACTTACATGCACACGTATTTATTCTGTTGTTTTGTATTTGCAGGTTTAAAGAAAAAAAAAAGAAAGAGAGAAAGAAAAGAAAGCAGCAAAAATAAAAATAAAAAAATAAAAAAACGGCGAGCACAAAAAGACGACGGTGAAGCCACGATGACAGAAGAATTTCGGTCATGTCTGGCTGAAGACGATGAACAAAGGCGGAGCAAGGAAAGCAGCGAAGATCAAAAGCGGCAAGCACTAAAGACGACGGTGATGCCACACTGACAGAAGAACTTCGATCATGTCTGGCTGAAGACAATGAAGTTAATGCTGAAAGGGAGGCAACCTATGCAAGTTGCTGTGATTCCTGTTTCAAGTTCTTGTAAAATCTCTAAATTTTGTGTTATTTTTGCAGGTGAAAGCAAAGGCGGAGCAAGTTAGGACATAGGGATTGGTGCTTGGCAATCACAAGAATGGGAGATAATTCATTAATGGTGGTAGAAATCTATAACTGTTTGGACCATTCACGACATGTTGAAGTGGAAGAGATCCACAACTTTTTGACATTTTAGAGCTTCCTTTGGTATTTTCTGTTATTTTCGTTGAAAGAATCCACAGCTTTTTGACGTATCACTATCTCCTTTGTTATTTTCTGTTATTTTCCTGGAACGAATCCACAACTTTTTGACATCTCACGATTTCTCTCGTTGTTTTTGCAGACATGATCCGATGGCCTTTCTTGACTTCTGATGACTTCTTTTGTGATCTAGCTAACCGTCATTCAGTGGAATATGTTATTGCAATTATTATTCACCTCTTTTGCAGGTCCTATAAATTCAGCGGCATTGCTCTCCTCAACACATTCAAATATACATCCAAGTAGAAAAAAAAAAAAAAGATGGAAGCTACCTCACAGCAACGATTCAAGAAAATTTGTGTCTTCTGTGGATCTAACCCTGGTAACATACCTAAATTCTTGGAAGCTGCTAAGGAATTGGGGCGAGTCATGGCTGCGAAAAACATGCACTTGGTATATGGCGGTGGCAATCTGGGAATGATGGGAGCTGTTTCAAAAGTCGTTCAAGATGGTGGCGGTAATGTTTTGGGAATCATCCCGAGACCTTTGGCAGATGAACAGTTAATCGGGCCAACAAATGGAGACGAGCGCATTGTATCAGGTATGTCTGAACGACTCCATGAAATGATTATACTGCAGATGCGTTCATTGCATTACCAGGTGAACTTGGCACATTCGAAGAAATATTTACAGTGGCGTCATGGGCACACCTAAACGTTCACCGGAAACCCATCGGGTTGCTTAATATTGAGCACTTCTTCGATTTCCTGTTTGTGTTTCTTGCGGAAGCCAAGAGACATGAATTTGTCACCAAATCTGTGGAAGACATTTTCCTGACGGCAACAAAGGCCGAAGAGTTGATTGACCAGATCCTGGCTTTTGAGCCGAAGCTTGACCCTATCATCTCCAAATTGGACTGGACTGATAGTGATCGTGGCAAGAAGCGTAAATTGGACATTGATCTGAATCGGTAATGTGCCCTGCTGACCAGGTATCCCAATGCCTATTTGAAAGTTTGTGTTTTATTTGAAAAGTTTGTATTTCATTTTAATTATGAAAAAAAAAATGAGTGAAAAAAAAAAGAAAAAAAAAGAAAAAAGAGAAAAAGAAAAAAAATGAGTGAAAGAAGTCTTTGATAGATAGACATATGTCCGGTGATGACATTGTATGCTGTAGGGAGAAACCCTAGAAACAATAAGTTCGAGATGTGCTCTCTTTCGATATGCTGAATGGATTGATCTTAGTTAGACTCATGAACACTTGATTACGGGATCCTAGCAGTAGAAGCCTGAGTGGTTAGCTAGGTGACTAGTTGAAGAGATGATGTATTGGTGAATGACCGTTTGCCTGAATGTCCACACTTGTTTACTGATGCTATGATATATGATATGGTTGAAATAAAAAAAAATGTCTCTGAAATAAAAATAGAAAAGAAAAAAAATAGACCACATATAACCGATAAGCGTGAAGCTACCCATGGGCGAGTATTAGGACCACCATGAGGAGAAATGCTACCTTAAAGGGTAGGTGTGTCAGAAAAAAAGAAACAAAAAAGAAAAAAGAAAAGAAAAAGGAAGAAAAAGAAAATGAAAAGAAAGAGACAAAAGAAAAAAGATGAAAACCATATCATGTTGAGTATGCTGAAGTAATCACAGAATGTGATTAAGACATCCAGGTTGGTTAGACCCACTGGTTCGACTCTCTGAAACGAAGTCACCAAGTTGGCTTACTTAAAGACTAAGCTGTGAAAGATCCTTGGCACACACACACATAGAGTCTAACTCAGATCACCCATTCAGATGATTGGACTTGAGTATGTCGAGTACTTTGAAGGTTCTTTGGTTTCGACACGAAGCATTCGTTGAGGATGAAAATATGTTTAGCTATTAAGATTGTCTCGAGGAGAGCAATATAGTATGTCGAAATAAATCATTTGCATCATGATCAATTTTTGCCGGGTACGGCACTCTGCGCGTTGAGGCCCGCATCATTATCAGTATCAGTCTTTGCCGGGTACGGCACTCTGCGGGTTGAGGCCCACATCACTATCAGTTTCGCCAGGTATGGCATTCTAGGGGCGAGGCCCACATCACATCAGTTCAAGTATCAGTTCTGCTGGGTATGGCATTCTGGGGGCGAGGCCCACATCAGTTTAGTATCAGTTCTGCCGGGTACGACACTCTGCGGGTTGAGGCCCACGTCATAATCAGTCTTTGCCGAGTATGGCACTTTAGGGGCGAGGCCCATATCAGCTTGGGAGCGAGGCTCCACATCTTTATCAGCTCAGGGGCGAGGCCCATATCAGCTTGGGAGCGAGGCTCCACATCATCATCAGCTTGGGGGCGAGGCCCATATCAGCTTGGGAGCGAGGCTCCATATCAGTATCAGTGTGGGAGCAAGGCCCATATTAGTATCAGTTCGGGGGCGAGGCCCACATCAGTTTCAGTCCCAAAGCCGGGGCCCACATCAGCATCAGCATCAGTTTTGGGGGGCGAGACCCATATCAGTATCAGCATCTGGGGCGAGGCCCACATCAGTATCAGTTTGGGGCGAGACCCATATCTATATCAGTTTGGGGCGAGGCCCATATCAGTTTGGGGCGAGGCCCACATCAGTTTCAGTCTTGGGTGAGGCCCACATCAGCTACAGTATCAGTTTTCAGAGATGAGTCACAGGGTCGAGGCCCACATCAGCTACAGTATCAGTTTGGGGCGAGGCCCATATCAGTTTGGGGCGAGGCCCATATCAGCATCAGTTTCGGGGATAAGTCCCAGGGCCGAGGCCCACATCAGCTTCAGCATCAGTTCTCAGAGATGAGTCACAGGGTCGAGGCCCACATTAGCTACAGTATTAGTTTTGGGGGATGAGTCCCAGAGTCGAGGCCCACATCTGTTACAGTATCATTTTTTGGGACGAGTCCCAGGGTCGAGGCCCACATCAGCATCAGTATCAGTTTCGGGGATGAGTCTCAGGGCCGAGGCCTGCAGAAGCATCAGTATCAGTTTGGGGCGAGGCCCATATCTGTATCAGTTTGGGGCGAGGCCCACATCAGTTTCAGTCTGGGGGTGAGGCCCACATCAGTATCAGTCTAGGGGGCGAGGCCCATATCAGTATCCATCAGGGTTGAGGCCCATATTTTATCAACATTTTTGGGATGCGTCCCAGGGTTGTAAACCCATATCATCAGCAGTTTTTGGGATGCGTCCCAGGGTCGAGGTCCCTATTGTCAGCGGTGTTGGGTCGAGGTGCCCCCGTTGTCGGTTGTAGTTCCGGGTCGAGGTGCCCACTACATCATCAGTTCGAGGGCGAGGTCCCTATTGTCAGTGGTGTTGGGTCGAGGTGCCCAGGGTCGAGGTGCCCCCGTTGTCGGTTGTAGTTCCGGGTCGAGGTGCCCAGGGTCGAGGTGCCCACTACATCATCATTTCAGGGCGAGGTCCCTATCTGTCAGCGGTGTTGGGTCGAAGTGCCCAGGGTCGAGGTGCCCCCGTTGTCTGTTGTAGTTCCGGGTCGAGGTGCCCAGGGTCGAGGTGCCCACTACATCATCATTTCAGGGCGAGGTCCCTATTTGTCAGCGGTGTTGGGTCGAGGTGCCCAGGGTCGAGGTGCCCCCGTTGTCTGTTGCAGTTTCGGGATGCGTCCCAGGGTCGAGGGCCCACTGCATCATCATCATAGTTCACATTCGGTGGTTCGGGAACAAAGCCCAGAGGTCGAGGCACCTCGCCATCATATCAATTCAGTTCGAAGCAGCAGGCAAGTCAGGTGGCAGCTGGCGAGCCTGGTAAGTAAAAATGCATTGCACGTAACTTTGATAGGATTGTCATTGTCACACACTACACAAGTCCCATCAAAGTGGGGGCGACTGTAGACACTGTATTTTTGCATATCGTGCCCAATGATGAGCCTCGTAAGGAGGCACTACCTTTTCATGTCGTGAAAGTCGCGGGAAACGGACGTTGGAAGGGTAAAGTTGGAAATCGGAATTATTGTCGGATTTAACTTGGTTGTCTAGCTTCGGTTTGCTCGTTGGATTTCTGTTTCAAAGTTCATCCTCAGCCCAAAAACCCCATAAGCCACCTACCAAACCATACACTAAGCCCAAAACCCATAAGTCCACCAAAAAGAACCAAATCCATGCCCAGATACCACATCCCACGCCCATCACCTCTCTAAATTAACCAAATACACATAATTAATCACAAATCCCACTCACACAAGCACTTGCCACCAACCACACATCACTAGCCACCAACATTCCCTAAAACATGCACACCTCACTTCCACTCACACAATGCAAGCCACCTCACTTCCACCTTCAATCAAATCCACCTAACCCACTAACTAGCACCCATTACCCTTTGCATACACATATTTACGCACAAAACCTCTCAAATACACAAGCCACCAACCTTCCACTAACAATTAATAACTCACACCAACCCCCTCCACCAAACACAAAACATTTAATACCTCTCCACTAGCAACCACTCCCTTGATTCAAGCATGTTGTAAGCCACCTATCCCCTCCGTCCTTTCCTATAAAAGAAGCCTAAAACCAACCAAAAACACTTAGCACATATGGAACACATAGGGAGCACATATTGAGCACACACATGAAAAGATAGACAACACAAAACACCCCTCACTGCATCCCTCTCTCACGCCTACTGCCTCAAACCAGCCCCATCACTGCAGACCTTGTTCACGCCTGAAACCCATCTTTACACAGCCCCCCTAACAGGCAAATAGCCCTCCATCTGCCTCGGAAGTTGACGCCACTGCAGCCCCTTTATTGCACCCCTAACACGCCCAAACAGCCCTAACAAACAGCCCTCAAACACGCCAACACAGCCCCCTCGTAAACAGCCCCTAACATGCCACTGCAGCCCACCAAAATAGCCCTTGTTCACGCCCAAACAGCCACCAAAACAGCAGCTCAAAGATAGCCCAAACAGCCCATAAAATCACCTCCTTTCACTGCGAACTGCACCTGAAAAACAGCCCACTAATCATACCAAAAACAGCCCTAAAACATCCCTAATTCATACCAAAAATAGCCCCAAACTGCACCCTCAAACCACAAAAAACTGCACTCCAAAACATTTCAAAAATCACCAAAAAACTGCACTTAAATTCCCCTTCACTGCACTAAAAAACTGCACCTTAAAATCACCGCAAAAACAGCAGCAAAAACAGCAAAAACAGCAGCCAAAACAGCAAAAACAGCAGCTCAAAACAGTGGCTAAAATCCCCAAACTGCACTAAAAAAAACTGTACTTTAAAGTCCTTGAATAACCGCACAAAACGGCAGCCCCAACTCCCTTAAAAACGCACAAAACAGTAGCTAAAACAACCAGAACGGTGGCCTGAGAGACAGCAGCAACACAGCAGCAACACAGCAGCAAAGCGGAGGGAAAACATCGAGCAAATCAGCAGGACAATGAAGGAAAAGAGGAACCAGCGAACCAGAAAAGTTGTGGAACATTAACCCTTCCGACGGCCGTGAAACGTGCTTCCAAAACACGACGCAAAAAGGTTAGACCTGAGGGCATACGATACTTATCTTCTTCGCATGAATTGATAATTTAGAAAGCATGTTAGTTATGATATTTAAGTATGCATGACTAGTTGGTAGTGATTGAGCATGATTTAATGTTTAGTATGATATTTATTTTCTTATGCATGATTAGGATGTTTAGTATGATATAGTTTTATGCATGACTAGTTGGTTGTTTGAGCATGATTTAATTGTTTAGTATGATATTTATTTTCTTATGCATGATTAGGATGTTTAGTATGTTATAGTTTTATACATGACTAGTTGGTTGTGTTTGAGCATGAATGAATTAGTTTAGCATATTATCTATGGTACTTTGCATGAATACAATATGCCAATGAAGTTGTATGTTCGTCGCTCCTTTGATGTACTTCCAAGCATGCACTCTTAGATGTGAAATGTATGTAAATTTAGGTGTAAGTTTCATCTTGAATATGTGAATTTAGAAGCATGATATCCTTGGAAATAAATGTTACTTAAAATTGATTAAATTATTACGTAAATCCTTTCATTACGAGTGACACAAGTAAGGGACCGTTCCGAACCCAACGGTTTGAGGTCTTCCCTTGCGAGGGGTGAGTGCGGCCTTAAATCTCATTTTCCCGGTTCACACCGGGTGGCGACTCCATTATTCTCCGGTTTAGTCCCCGTGGCTACTCCGTACTCCCAACTAGTGCCGCGAGCCTAGAACAGCATGCGTCGTCCAGTTTCTGTTGTCTACAATTACATTGCCCAGCTGAGGAGAGACAGAGCATCTACTTCAGGTACTTTTATTTTTCCAGTTATTGATTTATCTTTGGCTTGTAAAGCCGTTACATCCAACTGGATTTTAGATACTGCTTGTCCCATTCACATTTGCAATTCGTTGCAGGTGCTGAAGGATAGTAGGAGACTGAAGCCCGGGGAGATGCAGTTGCGGTTCGGGAGTGGAGACTCTTTGGATGCAGTTGCAGTGAGAGTATGCGAGATCTCATTGCCGAATGGGACACTTTTGTTAAATGAATGCCATTTTGTACCTGGATGTGTAGCTAATATTATATCACTTTTTGTATTGGATACATAAGGCTTTTGTATTAATATTAAGAACAGTTCTTTATATTTATATGATAGTAATAATATTCAGATCCTTTGTTGTCCAAACCAGCATGGTCATTATACACTGCAAACTTCAAAAGATATATTAAATACTGGAGTTAATAAACGTAGTTTACCTGTAATTAATAATACTGAACTTTGGCATATGAGACTTGGTCACATTGGCGTTAAACGCCTTACCCAATTGGTTAGGAATGGTTTGATACCAGATCTTACCATTGAATCTTATCCAACTTGTGAATCCTGTATTCAGGGTAAGATGACCAAAGCCTCATTTTCTGGTGTTGGACACCGTGCCATTAACTTACTGGAACTGGTACATTCTGATGTATGTGGTCCACTAAGTCAAACTACTCACAGTGGTTATTCGTACTTCTTTACCTTTACCGATGATCTGTCATGGTACGGTTATGTCTATTTGATGCGACATAAATCGTAAACCTTTGAAAAGTTCAAAGAGTTCCGAAATGAAGTAGAAAAACAAACTGGTAAATATATTAAATGCCTTCAATCAGATCGAGGCGGCGAATATATGAGTGGTGAGTTCATGGATTATATGAAGGAGAATGGGATTCTCGCTCAATATACTCCTCCAGGTACTCCACAACACAATGGAGTGTCTGAGAGGAGAAATCGGACTTTATTGGATATGGTCCGATCAATGTTGAGTTTCACAGATTTGCCATATTATTTATGGGGAAACTCTCTCTTAACAGCCGCACATCTTTTGAACAAGATTCCTTCAAAAGCTGTTCCTACGACTCCGTATCAGATATGATTCCGTAGGAGACCAAATCTTAATTATATTAAGGTTTGGGGTTGTCCTGCCTATGTCAGGGTGACTCAGCAAGATAAGCTTTCGCCTCGAGGGCAAAAGTTTAGGTTTGTCAGATATCCTTCGAATACGAGGGGATATCTATTCTATGATACCGAGCATCGAAATGTGTTCGTAGCTCGCTTCGTAAAATTTCTAGAAGTAGAATTTTTGTCAGAAGGTGGTAATCATAGACAGGTTGAGCTTGATGAAGTCCAACCTGAAAACAACGAACCAACGGAGGAACCTGAAGTTCAAGTAGATGAAGGACCTTCAACACACACACTCCGTAGGTCGGAAAGGGTATCTAGACCTCCTGAACGCTTGTATTTGATACAAGAAAAGAGTATGGATGTTCTCTTAGTTGAAGAGACAGATCATTTCACCTATAGAGAATCGATGTTGGACATCGACTCCGTGAAATGGCAAAGTGCCATGAAATCCGAGATAGACTCAATGCATGAGAATCAAGTTTGGGACTTGGTTCCGCTTCCCGAAGGAATTGTTCCTATCGGTTGTAAATGGGTTTACAAGAGGAAGCGCGAACCTGACAGTAAGGTTGAGACTTACAAGGCTTGACTGGTAGCAAAAGGTTACACGCAGCGACCTGGCGTCGACTACGATGAAACTTTTTCGCCTGTAGCAATGCTTAAGTCTATTCGGATTTTGATTTCTATAGATGCGTATCATGACTACGAGATTTGGCAAATGGATGTCAAAACGGATTTTCTAAATGGATTTCTTGATGAAGAAATCTATATGGAACAGCCGGAAGGTTTTACGTCCAGCGAAAACTCGGGCATGGTGTGTAAGCTTAAGAAGTCCATTTATGGACTTAAACAAGCTTCACGAAGTTGGAATCTTCGATTCGACGAGATTATTAGATCGTCTGGTTTTCTCAAGAATTCGGAAGAATCCTGTGTGTATCAGAAGGCCAGTGGGAGCATAGTCGTATTTTTAGTCCTATATGTTGATGACATCCTAATCATTGTGAATGATTTAGGTATGTTACAAAGCGTCAAAGTGAACCTCTGTAAGAATTTCTCCATGAAGGACCTGGGAGAAGCTTCCTATGTTTTAGGGATAAAACTCTATAGAGATAGACAAAGGAGGCTGATTGGGTTATCCCAATCAACGTACGTAGATAAGATCTTGGAACGGTATAGTTTTGGTAACTGTAAGACAGCAAACATATCGTTCAGACATGGGATTCATCTTTCTAAGAATATGTGTCCACAAACAGAAAATGAGAAGGTTAGAATGTCTAACCAACCTTATGCTTCGTGTTTGGGTAGCATAATATATGCCATGTTATGTACGAGGCCTGATATCAGTTTCGCTGTTAGCGTAACTAGTCGATATCAGTCCAATCCAGGTAATGACCATTGGATGGCCATTAAACATATCCTAAAGTATCTTAAAGGTACCAAGGATAAGTTAATAATTTATGGAGGAAACGAGCTGCAGGTTAATGGGTATACAGACTCTGATTTTCAATCAGATCCTGATGATAGAAAGTCTACATCTGGATTTGTCTTTACCCTTAACGGAGGTGCAGTTTGTTGGAAGAGTTCCAAACATGGATCAACAGCAGATTCCACCACTGAGGCAGAATATATTGCAGCTTCTGAAGCTGCAAAAGAGGCTGTATGGATAAAGAACTTTATCACAGAATTGGGAGTTGTCCCAAGTATCGAGAATGCGATTCTATTATACTGTGATAATACTGGAGCCATTGCACAAGCAAAGGAACCGAGGGCGCATCAGAAGTCGAAGCATGTGGAATGCAAGTACCACATCATTCGAGAGATCGTGTCGCGAGGGGATATTGTCGTGTGCAAGGTACCGAGTGAAGATAATGTAGCAGACCCGCTGACGAAGGCCATACCTCCGAAGTTGTTTGATAAACACGTGGAGTCGATGGGTATTAGATACAATCGATATTGGCACTAGAGCAATTGGGAGATTTTGTTAGGGTTGGTGCTCAGAGCGCCAATTCCCGGTTGTATTTCTTTTGAATACTTCTGTAAAACATTATTATTATGAATAATATATGCAGTTTCTATAATATAATCTATCTTATTAAATGGTAAAGACGTAATGACCTTAGAATGATCAGTCATGGTACTGTTGCAAAAGCGTCGCAACGGACATTGAGTAGTATCATGATGTTGTCATTCTCAGACAGTTCCTGGTCAAGGTTACACTACTTGGTCAGTATAGTAAACCTGTTGAGACCGGTACATGTCGTATACTGGAATATATGATTCCAATGGTTTCTCAATGAACCCTATGTCTTGGAGACTAGTATAGACGTGTAGGTGTTTATAGCGGATAAACACTGAACGACTCACCGAAGATTCTTAATGGATGGTACACCAGCGTCAATAAGAATCTTCTTGGGTTGAGTAGCACTTGTGATTCTTAGACTTGAGATGCCATTGTGGGCACATGAGACATCTTCTACACTTAGACGGCAGTCACGTCACCGATCTATTAAGATCAGACCTCCGCATGTTCGTTGGGTGTAGATAGATCCTCAGGGTGTCCTATGTGTGTCAAGATAGGATCTGTCAGTTCTATGTACCAGAGCATAGGTAGTCCATATGATTAGCAATCAGATAAAACCATGGGCCCGTGGTAAAGTTTAGAAGCTAGTTCTAAACATTCTTTTGAGATTGCTAATAGAATAGTCGACTGGATAAACCCGATAGAGATTTGACGTTTATATCTATATCTCTGGGATTTATCCGGATACCTGTGACGGAGGAATTATACATTTTCCATGACCTCGACATGTATGGTTCAGCGAGATTATCCGTGATCGTCATAATCTACAGGTGGATAGATTCTGGACACGAAATTTGATTTCGTGACGGATACCTGAATGAATCTAGAGAGTCTCAATAATGAAATATACTCGTAGAGCACTAGACCAACATTAATAAATAATATTGATTATTTATAAAGTCGTTTAAAGGTTAAACGCAAGATACGTGCTAAAGGGACTAGATAGTCATTTGCCTAATTGTTGTGTATTTACATTTAATACTTGATTAATTTAAATACACATTAATTAATAGTCAAAATGAGTGTTATTTGACTTATATCCTAAATGAATATATATTTTTAATATTTAATGTAAAATTATACATATATTTAATATATGTATTTGATTAATTAATTGATTATTTAATTGTTAAATGATTAATTAATTAAAATATAAATATCTTACATTATGATATTTGATGTAAATGATATTAGTTGCCTTTGTTGACTTAAATAAATATCCATAAAGTGTTTTAGATATTTATGCAAGTTGATTTAATGAAATTGAAATGAAATTGAAATGAAAATTTGGTATATACATTTGCAAGGGTTTCGGCCAAGGAAAAAATTGGAGAGGTATATATTGTTTTCATTTCTTTCTCATTTACTAACCTAATACACTTTTCATAAAACTCCATTGAAAGAAACCAAGGAAACAAGTGAAGGAGAAAAGGAAAAACCAAAAGAAAAGCTTGGATTTTGTAAGTTTTTCAAACTTACTATTAGAAAGGAAATTGTTCCTTAGGATCTAGGCAACATTTTGTGATGTTCTTAAGTTATTCTTTTCTTTATTTCTTGTGTTTTTGATGATGGAAATTTTTATTGAAAGTGTTGAGCGTGTATTGTGAAGGAAGGTTGTGACTATTGTAGTTGTAAGCTTTCTTTTAAGGTTTTGGAAACCATGTTGCTAATCTAGAGTTGTTGAACCACTCTTAGATGACCTAGATTTGATCTTGAGTTGTTTCATTGTGTTGAGACTTTGATTGGATGTAAGAATGATGATTGAACTAATTGATTTAATGTATTTGGTCTAATTTGTCCAATTTGTGGAAATTGAAAAATTAGGGTTCATAACTAATTCCAAATTTGGGGCTTTTCATATATGTTGTGTATTTGTATGTGTATATGATGCATATAAAGTTTCATGTTGATTGGATTACATTTGGATGTGCTTTGAATCATGAAATGACAAAAGGCACAAATTGCCTACCATTGGAGGCTCTCGGCCTTGGACTTAGAATTTAGGGATTTTGGTTGTTTTGGTGTTTTGATGTTTTGAACATGCTAAGTTCATCTTAGAAATGATTTAGAATCATTCAAAATTGATTTGATCAATTTCGGACTAAAATGGACAAAATACCAAAGTAAGGGTAATTTGGTAAATTCACTTAAATATGATTTATTGAATTTTATTTCATATTTGATTATTGGAATATTAAATAAATGTGTTTATTTAATTAATCCGAGAAGAAAAAGTTTTGAAATCGGAAAATACGATTTTCCACCGCTTCCGCTGCGATACCGGATTCACCCCCTAAAAACCCCTACATGACCGACCTACCTATCTCTCGAGTTCTGCTGACCGACCTCTTACAAACTCACTCTTACTCTTAAACTTTTCTGCTCTCTATTAAAAGTTATGTCTGAATGAATTTGGCTCACCCCTTACAATGAATTCCCAACCCCTTTATATAGTAAGGAAAATAACATTGTTCCACCGTTCTCGCGACGTCAGCCACATGAGTCTATCAGCGCCGAATGGGCTCTCTTCCCCAACTGCTCTGCCGAAAGTAGCTTCTGTCATCTAACATCTTCTTAAACCAAGCTACTATATCCTCTGCCACACGCTACCTCTGGCCTGTAATCTGTCATGTCAGACCTCTTTGAAAGGTGCAAGTTCTCATGTAGGGCTTACGTCATCTTAACTCTGATCATACCATTATTACCACTTCGGCCCGCCCTACCAGGTCGGGTCGGCACAAGCAACAGCTGTCCTGGCTTAATGAGCCACCAGGTCGGGTCGGCAAGACCATCTCAGGCCTGACCATCTCAGATTTGACCACCTCGGGCTCGGCCACCTCGGGCCTGGCAACCTCAGATCTGACCACCTCGGGCCTGACCACCTCGGGTCTGACCACCTCGAGCTCGGCCACCTCGGGTCTGACCACCTCGGGCCTGACCACCTCGGGTCTGACCACCTCGGGCTCACAAGAACTTCAGATCATCTGTTGAGTGCAAAATCTCATCTTACCCTTCCTCAAGATTCGGACTTCTTGAGGACCGAAAACCACCATTTAACAGCTTCTCTTAATTAAACCCCATTGAGTCGACAGATGTAAGGAAGCTCAAATGTTGCTATATCAGCAAAAGCAACCCTACTGTCTCTCCTCCAGTATACAACGAATAGGCCTAAAATTCAAAGATACGCAATGATTGTAAACATTATATAATCAACAAAAAATTAGAGAGAAATAAGAAGAACCCAATTAATAATGGTAATAATACACATCAAATAATTGCTAAACCCACATCAAAATATGAATAAATCAGATCAAACCAACCGAAAATTAGCAGTAAAAAAAAAAGAGAGAGAGATTATCAACTGAAAACAAGTATTAGATATCAAAATTAAGTAATCAATAAAACCCAGATCGGATTAGCAAGAGATGACAATTGACAAATCATGTGAAAAATAAAAAGGAATCATATCAAATTGACATGCAAGAGAAATAAAAGAATTATCATCAAGAAACAAAAAGATAAACAAAACTATGTTTAATAAGTTTACTTCAAAATCAACAGGCGTTCAGATAATCACCAAGAAATGAAACACTTAAACTCAAAACCAATCAAAAACAAAATTAGATTTGAATAAACCCAGATCAAGCATCAAATTATTTTCCTTTGTGGAGATTTTGCTGTTGAGTTTCCGAATTAGTTAGTTATGGTAGCGTATGGATTATGTGGAATAACAAAATGGCGGGAAAATGATGTGTAAATTGACTGAATTGCCCTTTGTAACTGAAAGTTTGTTACGGCTGTTTTGATACTATTGATTTTACCAGAATGACAGAGAAATTTGGAGTTCGTTCTACGTGTTTTAATCGTGATCTCTGATGAATGATCAATGGTTGTTATTCCATCAAAGGCAAATAGGATCAATGTCCGCATAATTTTATAAATTCTAATTGGGATTCCAAATTTCCTATTAAATTATATAAAATTCAAGATGGAAAATTATTTCATTTAAAAAAAATTAATGGGGATTTACGATGATTTTTCTTCTCGAATAAAAAATCCTATCAATTCGAAACAAATCCTAGAATGTCACCTAAAAATCATGAATTATTCGGTTAGAAATTCCGGACAAAATCAAAATAAACAAATCTCAATCGATCTATCTCATCTTTATTCGTGATCAAATACTAGTCACAATTGTAACATACAATTGTGAATTGTTTCAACTTATTTTTCAATTTAAGTTTTTGAGAGTAATATACAATTGTTTTAAGTAGATGAACTCCATAAGTATTAACCTCTCAATTCACAAACTTAAATTGATAAAAAAAAGCTCAAAAAAAAGAATATAAATTTTAATACCATCCAGTAAGATGTATTCAATTTAAGAAATCAAATTACATGCTTAGATTTACAAAAGCAAGCTATACAGCATGGAAATTCAATGCATGCTTGTGACTTGAAGAATGATGAGAGAAAGAAAAAGGTATTAAGGAAAAAGAGGGGCATGACCTTATTCCACCAATAAGGGGATCCCCCCATCTCAAATCTACTAAAGATGATCATATATAGTAACTGGTAAATCATCCAGCTAACCGCCGCTTGATGCAACAAACTTGTACTAATATTCCGTAAAATCATCAACACGAATGATCAGCAGCACAATGGGGGCATGTTGGGTTTCTAAGGTCATCCCAAGATCAATTCAAGCATAAAATAGTGTGAATACGTAAAGGAGAATAGCGGAATTATACTCACTTTGAACGGATATAGGATGTGAGTAGAACAAAAAATTTGCTCCCTTTGAAATGCTCCAAGCTTCCTTTTTGAAGTTGATCTCCTACCTCCAAGCTTTAAGATTGATTCCAAGCTCTTGGGATTGGTTTCCCTAACATCTTGTATGATTCTTTGATGTGCTAGCACTTAGAAAAATTGCAACAATTTTTCTTCTTCTCCTTGTTGAGTTTCGGCCAAGCCTTGCAAAAGAGAGGGAGAGTGCGTTTTTTGAGAGAGAGATGAGATGAGAATGAAATGTTGACTTGTTTTTATTTCAAAAATCAAAATAATGATATACCAAATATTTGGTATTAAGTCAATCACTTTCAACTTGTGTGTTATACAAGTTAACAACCACCCACCAAATTCCATCACCAAAAAGGTAAGTTAAATGACAAGTAATGTGACTTATGATGTGACATGTGGGCCCCACTTGATTCCAAATCCGAGTGGGCCCGCAAACACATCACGGGGTCGGGTTCGTTAATTTCGAATTAAAGAAATTTTCCGTTGCGACGTAATTAAATCAAATTTAATTAAATAATTATGCCTAGCAAAATTACCATTCACGTCGCTCGCGAATTAATTCTAAATTAATTCGTTCACCCGAATTAAAATATAATTTTAATTCCGTTATGAAATCTAATTTCATTTAATATATCGAATATATTATTTTATCGATTAATTCCAAATTAATCATTCTCTCTCATCAAATAGTATTTTATCCCAGATAAAATCTCTATGTAATTAATCATAGATTAATTATGTTCGAATCATACGTCATCGGTGAATCTTCAGGAAACGACCCATGAGATCCCTGAATATGTTGGCAGTAAATCCGGTCGTCAGACTATCCGAACACGTGAGTACCTCGTACTACGTTCTTACCGATTTACGAGACATAGTTGGCTTCTAGCAAAACAACGTGTCTACCCAATTCTCCAGAAATATTCTTAAAGGAATATTTAATCTTTGTCAGGCGTAGTATACGTAGTATTGCGTATTGCGATCCAGTATCGGATGTCACATGTAAGGCCTGGGGCTGGAATAGTGTCTGCCCCGTACGAAGCATATATCGGATCACAAGCAACTAGTCTCTTTAATCGGATAATCATGACCTTGTCATATTATCCCGATGGTTGCAACACATTAGAGTACCAGTTCTGTATCCCTGCGTGATCATCATCTCCATATGACTGAAGTGATACTTTCGTCTTGACATCACACCCAATACACTACGATTCTCAATAAACCCAGAAAAGGCGTACACAGAACCTGTTAAAGTCCCGGACGACCAAAACCAAAGCGTATTGATTGTCGCAAGTACTAGCGATGTAAGTCTCAGGTTAAGACCAAATACACCTACTGTTGGACAATTATGACCCATAGCATCACTATTTGTACAGAACATTGTGTTGTTGTACAAATTAACTATGTGACAAAGGAAATTGCTCTTTTATCGTTTGTAATTGGATTACCGGGATATATAAATGATAAAAGTCCATATGCTTAGTTCCAGATTAATAAGATATGAGACAATATTAATCCACTAAGGTTTAATCATTAAAATATCCATAGTCGTAGTATTATCGAGATTGGACATCGATATTGCGGAATAGACTAGTATTGTACTTGTGTGTGTTATGGGAGCATAACAGCTTAGTTCTCATATATTTGGGTATTGGATACTCATGCAAGTGTAATAGGAGGTTGTGTTTACCGATGGTACGGAAACAGCTTCGCTCTGGATAGACCCCTCGGAATTCCATTGGTAGTATGACTATGTGTCTATGGAAGTCTGAATCATGGTAGGTGTATTTGGTCTTAACCTGAGACTTGCATCGCTAATACTTGCGACAATCAATATACTTTGGTTTTGGTCGTCTGGGGCTTTAACAGGTTTTGTGTACGCCTATTCTGGGTATATTGAGAATCGTAGTGTATTGGGTGTGATGTCAAGATGGAAGTATCACTTCAGTCATATGGAGATGATGATCACGTAGGATACGGAACTAGTACTCTTCAGTACTGCAGTCATCGGGATAATATGACTAGGTCATGTTTATCCGATTATAGAGACTAGTTACTAGAGATCCGATATATGCTTCATACGGAGCAGACACTATTCCAGCCTCAGGCCTTGCATGTGACATCCGATACTGGATCGCAAAATGCAATACTACGTATACTACGCCTGACAAAGATTAAATATTCCTTTAAGAATATTTCTGGAGAATTGGGTAGGCACGGTGCTTTGCTAGAAGCCAACCATGTCTTGTAAATCAGTAAGAACGTGGTATTAGGTACGCGCATATTCGGATACTCCGATGACCGGATTTACTGCCAACATATTCAGGGATCTCATGGGTCGCTTCCCGAAGATTCACCGATGACGTATGACTCGAACATAATTAATCTGGGATTAATTGGAAGAGAGAGAAAATTAATCTATGATTAATTACGGATAATTTTATCTGGGATAAAATTCAATTTAATAGAGATAGAACGATTAATTCGAAATTAATCGATTAAAATAATATATTCGATATATTAAATGAAATTAGATTTCATAACGGAATTAAAATTGGATTTTAATTCGGCCGAACGAATTAATTTAGAATTAATTTGCGAGCGACTTTAATAGTAATTTTGCTAGGCATAATTATTTAATTAAATTTGATTTAATTAAGTCGCAACGGAAAATTCATTAATTCGGAATTAACGAACCTGAGCCCGGAATGTGTTTGCGGGCCCACTCGGATTTTGAATCAAGTGGGGCCCACACAAGTCACATCACCTAGTCACTTTAATCAACTTTTTGTTGATGGGATTTGGTGGGTGGTTGATTGTGTGTAAAACACACAAGTGTGAAAGACTTGAAAGACTTCTACCAAACTTTGATTTGGTATATGTCTTTTAATTTTTTGAAAATTAAACAAGTCAACACTTCACATTTTGCTTCTCTCTCCTTGCAAAAACCGAAACCTCTTCTCCTCTCTTCCTTGGTTTTGCCGTGAGCCTAGGGCTCATTGTTCTTGATTTTGTTTCAAAATCATGAGTGTAGCACACACAAGGAGTCATTCAATGGTGTTAGGGAAACCTATCCATGAGTTTGGAATTCAAGGACAAGCTTGGAAGCTCAACACACATCAAAGGAGAAGCTTGGAGCAACTTCTCAAAGGCAAAAGTTTTGAACTCTCCGCCTACATCCAAGCCGATCAAAGTGAGTATTTCTGCTACTTTACTTTGCGTATTCACACATTTTATATGCTTAATTGATCTTGGTTTGACCTAGAAAACCCAACAATGGTATCAGAGCCATAATTGAGCATGAAATTGAATTTAGGGTTCTTAAACTTTAATTTGGGATTTTGTGATTTGAGCATGATTTCTTCAAATTGATTGGTTGAGTGTGCTTAGATTATGATAACTAAGTGTTATGCATGATGAATTTGGAGAAAAATTAATTAGATTAATTTTCCCCTAATTGCTTACCTTGGCCGAATCTATAAAACCCTTGTAGGTCATGGTGATTTTCATTTTAAGCCATTGGATGTGTTTAAAATGTTAGGATATATTGATTTGTGATTTAATTGGATTGAAATCAAAATCGGATATAAAATCCCTTGAATTGTCGTGAGCCTTGGAGAGCATGTTGGATTGATTTTGCTTCAATTTGTGTTGGACATAAGTTGATTAGTTAAAGCATGATTAATTTGTGTAATTGGTGTTTTGGAAATATTAATTTAACTAATTAATAATGGCTACACACCTTAGTTAATTAAATTGTGATATTTGGAATATTGGAATTTAATTAATTAGGCTTAATTTGGAACTGGGCTATTAATGTTGTATTTGGGCATAATGGGCTTGGTTGGGCCAAGTTTGGTTTAGGATAATTGGTTGGATCCAATTGGGCCTAAAACCATTTCCATAAAGTCCAAATATGATTATTGGGCCTTTAAAATTTAATTGGGCCTCATGGGCCAAAATTAATTTTGTGACAAAGGGTGATTCCTTATTGGGCTTTGGTTGCCAAAGTCAATGCCTTAATAAATTAATTAAAAGCCCATTGGACTTTAATTGAATAGTATTGGATACTAATTAGGCTTTTGAGACCCGTTAAGATTGGATTTGGAATCCAAGTCTAAATGGCACATTTAAAGTGTAATGATTTAATTTGGAATTAAATATGAATTAGTATTGAATACGAATTAAATTGGATTTGATATTATAGTTCGATATAATTCAAGAATATGTACTTTGAGTACTTATTCTTAAAACGAGTTGGACTCGCGCAAATCAAATCGTTGTTTGAACATTGGATGGTCATTAATCAAAAATTAATTAATTAGATTGATTGATAACATGCTTTGTGTGAATACATGGATGTGATGTATGAATAATGTATATCGGATGGATATTAGATGGGTGAGGGCAATTTTGGAAATTGTTGTAATAAATTTAGAATTTATTAAATTGGACCTGCGTGTCCAGCCTATTACCTCTTGACTCTTTGTATTTCTCTTCTCACATATTCCCCTCAATGTAAATAAGGTTTCTTTAGAAGTGTTATGTAATTATGTAGAAGTAAGATTTATGCTAGTGGGAGAGAGGAAATAGAGAGATTTGTTCTAGGAACAAATTATATTATATATTCATCCGCATATCATTATTAATTTATTTATCGCGCCTTATTATGCTTTTATAATGCATGTTTAAGGGTTTATGATGAGACCTAATCAAAGATAATTAATTATTTGCCAATTACGCGAAAAACCCTCAATAAATATTAAGCGTTTTACTTCCATTGAATGATTCTCTCTCAAGATCCAAGATTGGCACTGGTTTGTTGGCCAAAGTCAAGACATTTGTCCATCGCGGATGTGTTTGAATCATGAAGGCTTTGTTCCATATCGCATGTCTTGTCCAAGTTGTGATTTGTTGGCCAAAGTCAAGATCACTTCTTGTTCATCGACATCGATTACGAAGCTTTCCAAAGTCAATGGGTCACGCTTAACTAGAATCATTAAGCTTGTTGAGCCAAAGCCAAGGCTTAGTTGATTTAGAGGAAAAAGGTTAGGCAATATATTGGATATATTGGCATATATTGAATATATGTTTTGGACTTGGATGTCCACCTATTGGATCTAGGAATTGGATGAGATCCAATTGATCTTAGAGATCTACCTAGTTAAGTTTCATACAATTTGTTGGCCAAAGTCAAGGTTGTGTATTATTTAACGGGATCCTAGCCCACTAGGAAACTATGTTTCCCGAGTACTCAACAGAGGGTTAGAGGCTCGCCGAAAAATAGTGGGAGGCAAGTATTAAATTTACAATTTCGTTTAGATACTTGCCAACACGTGTTCATTTCATTTTTCGTCATTAATAATTATAAATATATTAGTTGTACTAATATTTAATTGTTGTTTTAAATTAAACAGTTGGACTGTGTTCAAACTATTTCATTTATAGTTGATTATATAATTGGATTATAATAATCAATATATTTGGTTTTAACTAATCAAGTAGTGGTTGATTATATAGTTAGACTATAGTAATCATTATATTTGATTGTACCCGAAATCTTTGATTGGATAGTTGGACTATTGGAATCAAGATAACTGAAAGATTAGCGTTTAAAACATAATCCTCGGTGAAAATGTCTTTAAGCGGCTTCAATTTTCAGATTGGGAATAGAACCTCAGAATAGTCCTGGGAACCGAGAAGTTACTTTATTTGATAGAATGACATCTCGGGCCTAAGCCCGGAGATGAGAAAATAGTAGAACATGATATTTGGAAGATTCATATGATGATAACTTTAGTGCTCAATCTGTTATGCTTGCCACAAAGACTCCTTAATTTCTTCGTCAGAACTAAGGATTAGATCTTTATAATATGATATTGAAATTGATGGATCTTCATAGATCTAAGTACTAATTGCAATAGAAAACTCTTGGAGAGTTAATGGCTATGCTCAAGGAGACAAAGCCAGAGTTTCCAAAAGGGCAAGAAGCGCAAGGCGCATCTTACTTCGACATCCCAGATGGCCAAGGCTTGGCCGAAGGCTTTTGGGATGTGGAAAAGAGCAAAGGCAAAATCGTCACAGTCTTCTAGGAAGACAAAGGAAATATCCCAAGATGTCTGCCTAAATTGTGGCAAACGGGGTCACTGAGGTGTGACTGCCGTATGAACAAGGCAGACATGAAGGAAGCGAAGGCGGGGCAAGGCTCCGGCTTCAAGCATGTTTGTTATAAACATGTCCACTGCTGGTTTTAAAATTGGATTTTAGATACTGGATGTGGTACATAAATATATATACTGATGTGCGGGATTTGCTAATAAGCATGAGACTGGCTTCAGATGAGATTGACCTGCAAGTCGAAAACGGGACGAGAGTCGCTGTTTTGGCCGTAGAAACCTAAGTTTTGGAACTGCTCTTTGGGCATGTACTTAAATTAGGAAACTGTTATAATATACCTAGTTTGACTAGAAACATTATCTCTATATCTAGTATAACTCGTTACGGGTATACCTTTATATTTTAGAACACAAAGTATTTTATTTTATAAAGATGATATTGAGATAAGCACATTAGATGTGAATAACAGTATTTATATTTTGAATATAAATGAATCTCAAACGTATAACATGACAAACAAATAGCTCAAATTGAATTAATCAAATGAGACTTATTTGTGGCATTGTTGTCTGGGAAACATTAACAAGACTCGTATATCCACACTTTCGAAGAGTGGGTACTAGGACGGATTTGATTCTAATCAAATAATGTCTACAAATCTAGTTTATTAGGCAAAGTGCCTAAGACACATTTTACTTGGTAAAAGTGCAAGTGCCACCGATCTGTTAGCCCTCGTTCATAGTGACATAAGTGGGCCCATATCTAGCTAGGCTAGAGGTGGATATGAAAACTTCGTAACCTTTACGGATGTGGCATCGCGTTATGGTTATGTGTTTCTTGTGAAACATAAATCGGAAACTTTTGATAAATTCAAAGAGTTTCGACACGAAGTAAGAACACAGACCGGTAAAAGTATTAAAACTTTCCAATCGGACCGTGATGGAAAATACTTAAACATATAAGTTTCTCGATTACTTGAAAGAGTATGGTATTATTTCACAGTGGACTCCTCCCGGAACACCTCAATTTGACGGCGTGTCCGAACAGAGAAACCGAATTTTGTTGGACATGATAAGGTTAATTATTAGTCTCTCTGAGCTACCATTTTCCATCTAGGGATACGCATTAAACAGTACAATACTTATTTTGAATAAGGTTCCATGAAAAATCTGTTAGACAGATTTCATATTAGATAGGAACAGGAAAGAAACCGGATTTTCTCATTCCTGAAGATTTGGGAATGCTAGGCATATGTTTAGATGATACCAAACTAAAACCCAAATCGGATAAGTGCCTAATTTGTAGGTTATCCTAGGGAAACCAAAGTATAGTACTTATACAACTCACAAGAGAACAATGTAATTGTTGCTCTCCATGCGGTTTTCCTAAGAGGAATACCCATATGCAGTGGTAAGTGGGAGGAAAGTAAAACTCGATGAAAATCAGAGTAATACTGTTCTAGGCACCGATTCCTTAATGGAACAAAAACAGTTCATCAGAGATGAAACTGTACTACAATCTTCGAATACACAAGAACCGCGTAAGTCGGAGAGAGTCAGAAAATAACCTGGGAGGTATGGGTTTCTGATCTCACCTCATGAAGATGTCAATCTTATTGAGGAACACGAACCGGCTACCTATGAGGAAGTGATACAAGGTATCGACTCCCTATTATGGCAAAGTGCCATGATGTCCGAAATGGATTCCATGTATACTAACCAAGTTTGGATACCGGTTGATGTTGGACAATTATGACCCATATCGTCACTATTTTTACAGATCATTGTGTTGTTGTACAAATTAACTATGTGACAAATGAGATTGCTCTCTTATCATTTGTGATTAGATCACCAAGATATATAAATGATAGGAGGTCTTTATGATTTGTTCCTTGATTGAGATGATATGAGACAGTATCAGTCCATGAAGGATAAATCATTAAATATCCCTAGTCAGAGTATTATCGAGATTGGACATCGATAATGCGTAAAAGACTAGTATTACACTTGTGCGCGTTGTGAGGGCATAACGACATAGTCCTTATATATTTGGGTATAGGATACTCATGCAAGTGTAGTAGGAGGTTATGTTTTACCGATGGTACAGGAAACAGCTTCGCTCTGGATAGACCCCCTCGGAATTCCATTGGTAGTATGACTATATGTCTATGGAAGTCCGAAATCAGGGTATGTGTATTTGGTCTTAACCTGAGACTTGCACCGCTAATACTTACGACAATCAATATGCTTTGGTTTTGGTCGTCCAGGGCTTTAACAGGTTCTGTGTAAGCCTCTGCTGGGTATATTGAGAATCGTAGTGTGTTGGGTGTGATGTCAAGACGGAAGTATCACTTCAGTCATATGGAGATGATGGTCACGTAGGATACGGTACTAGTACTCTTATGTACTGCAGTCATCGGGATAAAATGACAAGGTCATGTTTATCCGATTATAGAGACTAGTTACCAGACATCTGAAATGTGCTTCGTACGGGGCAGACACAATTCCAGCCCCAGGCCTAGCACGTGATCATCCGATACTGGATCGAAATAAGCAATACTACGTATACTACGTCTGATATAGATCGCTTATTCCAGTAAGCATGTTTCTGGAGAATTGGGTAGGCATGGCGCTTTGCTAGAAGCCAACCTTGTCTTGTAAATCGGTGTAAATGTAGTACTAGGTACTTACGTGTTCGGATAGTCTGACGACCCGATTTACTGCCAATATATCCGGGGATCTCATGGGTCGCTTCCCGAAGATTCACCGATGACGTATGACTCGCACTTTTAATTAATCTGGGATTAATTAGATGAGAGAGAAAATTAATCTGGGATTAATTACGGAGATATTTTATCTGGGATAAAATATCAATTAAAGAGAGAAAACGATTAATTTGGAATTAATCAATAAATTAATATATTCGATATATTAAACGAAATTGGATTTCGACACGGAATTAAAATTAGATTTTAATTCGGGTGAACGAGTTAATTTAGAAATAATTCGTAAGTGATGTGAATAGTGATTTTGCTAGGCATAATCATTTAATTACGTCGCAACGGAAAATTCGTTAATTTGGAATTAGCGAACCCGAGCCCGGGATTGTTTGCGAGCGCATTCGCATTTCGAATTCGAGTGCGGCACGCAAGTCAAATCAAGCGTCAAATCGCTAGTCGCATCTAACGTCACATCATTCATCAATCAAGTGATAGATGTCTTTCACTTTGAATGATTGACACCAGTCACTATTCATTGATTGATGGGATTGATGGAAGTAGTTGGCATAGTTGCCTTTTGACTTTTGGAATTTGAAATTTGGTATATGTTAATTGATTTTAGAAATCAATTAACTAATACACATTTTCTCATTCTCTCTCTCCTTGCTCACGTTTTGGAGCCATTTTCTTCCTCTATCTCTCACAGTCTTGGACTGGTTTTCTCCTCTGTTTTTGCTTTCTGCCGAGAACTAAAGAGAAGCAAGGGAAATTTGTGGCAAATTTCTTGAGTGCTAGCACACATAGGAGCCATACAAAGGTGATAGGGAACTCACTTCATGAGCATGGAATCCATTTTGGAAGCTTGGAGCTTGAAGACTTCAATGGAGGACCATGGCTGAAATTTATAGAGACAAAATCTGCAGTTTGCCGAGAACCACAAGGACTCAAAGCTTGAAGATTTTGTTCGTCGCATCGCAAACCGATCGATGTAAGTATTCCGCAACTTCGTTGATTGTATTCGCACTTTGTATTTTCATTGCTTGATATGATCTTGGGATGCTTAGAAAATTCCAACAGTTGATGTACCGGAAGGCATTTAGCCTATTGGTACTATATGAATCTTCAAGGAAGACATACATGGATGGCAACATACAAACGTACAAAGCTAGGCATGTGGCGAAAGGGTATTGTCATCAACATGGTGTCGATTACGATGAAACCTTTTATCCGTTGCCATGATTAAATCCATTTGGATAATGCTTGCTAATGCTGCATGTTTCATTTATGAAATATGGCAGCGGAACGTCAAAATCGCCTTCCTTAAAAGGAAACCTTTTTGGAGGATGTTTATCAACATCCTGACGGTTTTGTCATACCAAAACATGCAAACAAGGTTTGCAAGTTAATTCAATCTATTTATGGATTGAAGCAAGCATTGCGTTCTTGGAACCAGTATTTTGATGTAATCCTAATGGTATATGATTTAATTCAAAATGAAAATGATTCTTGTGTATATAAGAAGGTTAGTGGGAGCGCACTAACAATGATTGTCCTATATAATGATGATATGTCATTTCTTGGAAATGACATTCCCATAATACAATCGGTGAAAGCTTGGCTTTCATGAAAATTCTTCATAGAATACTTGGGAGAAACAACCTTTATTCTAGGAATAAGGATCTACTGGGATAGATCTAAAAGTTGTTGGCACTCTCCGAGGACTCGTACATTGAAAGATATGTACGTGACCTGGTGTCTCATACACTTTGAGCATAAGGAGTCACAATCAGGCCAATCCAAGTAATAGTCACTGGATTGATGTTAAGAACATCCTTAAGTATCTTAGATGAACTAAGGATGCTTTCTTAAGCTGTGGAGAATGAGAACTTGAAGTGAATGGGTTCACTGCTGCAAGTTTCCAAACCAAAAATAACGACTGTAAGTCGCAATAAGGGTACTATATAGTTTGAATATCGGAATAGTGAGATGGAAATCTTCTAAGCAAGATACTATTTCCGAATAAACAACAAAAGCGGAATATTGTTGCAGCTGAGGCAGCAAAAGAAGCATTTTGGATCTACATAATCCTAATCAGATTAGGTATAGTTCGGTTAGCGGCTGAGCTAGGCTACAACACAAGCTAAAGAATTAATGGTCTCATCAATGATCCAAGTATGTACTTCAAATGGTTTCAACTGATTCGTAAGATCATACATCATGGCGATGTGATGATCGAATAAATCGCATCAGATGATAACCTTGCAAATCCGTTGACGAAAGTTATTTCTCAGCAGAAGTTTGAGCGACTCGTACATAGTTCAAGTGTAGGACACGTGAGTGATTGGCTATAGTCCAAGTGGGAGAATGTTTGATAAATATGACCCATAGCATCACTATTTGTACAGAACATGGTGTTGTTGTAAAAATTAACTATGTGATAAAGGAAATTGCTCTTTTATCATTTGTAATTGGATTACCGGGATATATAAATGATAAAAGTCCATATGATTAGTTCCGGATTAATAAGATATGAGACAGTATTAATCCACTAAGGTTTAATCATTAAAATATCCCTAGTCGTAGTATTATCGAGACTGGACATTGATAATGCGGAATAGACAAGTATTGCACTTGTGCGTGTTATGGGAGCATAACGGCATAGTTCTCATATATTTGGGTATTGGATACTCATGCAAGTGTAATAGGAGGTTGTGTTTACCGATGGTACGGAAACATCTTCGCTCTGGATAGACCCATCGGAATTCCATTTGTAGTATGACTATGTGTCTATGGAAGTCCGAATCAGGGTAGGTGTATTTAGTCTTAACTTGAGACTTGCATCGCTAATACTTGCGACAATCACTATACTTTGTTTTTGGTCGTCTGGGGCTTTAACAGGTTCTGTGTATGCCTCTTCTGGGTATATTGAGAATCGTAGTGTATTGGGTGTGATGTCAAGATGGAAGTATCACTTCAGTCATATGGAGATGATGATCATGTAGGATACGGAACTAGTACTCTTCAGTACTGCAGTCATCAGGGAAATATGACTAGGTCATGTTTATCCGATTATAGAGACTAGTTACCAGAGATCCGATATGTGCTCGTACGGGGCAGACACAATTCTAGCCACAGGCCTAGCATGTGACATTCGATACTAGATTGTAATACGCAATACTACGTATACTACGCCTGACATAGATTTCATATTCCTTAAAAGAATATTTCTGGAGAATTGGGTAGGCACGGTGCTTTGTTAGAAGCCAACCATGTCTTGTAAATCGGTAAGAACGTAGTACTAGGTACGCGCGTATTCGGATACTCTAAAGACTGGATTTACTGCCAACATATCCAGGGATCTCATGGGTCGCTTCCTGAAGATTCACCGATGACGTATGACTCGAACATAATTAATCTAGGATTAATCGGAAGAGTGAAAATTAATCTAGGATTAATTACGGAGAATTTTATTTGGGATAAAATTCAATTTAATATAGAGAGAACGATAAATTCGGAATTAATCGATTAAAATAATATATTCAATATATTAAATGAAATTAGATTTCATAACGGAATTAAAATTGGATTTTAATTCGAGCGAACGAATTAATTTATAATTAATTCACGAGCGACTTTAATAGTAAATTTGCTATGCATAATTATTTAATTTAATTTGATTTAATTAAGTCGCAACGGAAAATTCATTAATTTGGAATTAACGAACCAGAGCCCGGAATGCGTTTGCGGGTCCACTCGGATTTTGAATCAAGTGGGGCCCACACAAGTCACATCACCTAGTCACTTTAATCAACTTTTTGTTGATTGGATTTGGTGGGTGGTTGATTGTGTGTAAAACACACAAGTGTGAAAGACTTGAAAGACTTTTACCAAACTTTGATTTGGTATATGTCTTTTAATTTTTTGAAAATTAAACAAGTCAACACTTCACATTTTGCTTCTCTCTCCTTGCAAAAACCGAAACCCCTTCTCCTCACTTCCTTGGTTTTGCCGTGAGCCCAGGCTCATTGTTCTTGATTTTGTTTCAAAGTCATGAGTGCTAGCACACAAAATGAGTCATTCAAAGGTGTTAAGGAAACCTATCCATGATTTGGAATTCAAGGACAAGCTTGGAAGCTCAACACACATCAAAGGAGAAGCTTGGAGCAACTTCTCAAAGGAAAAAGTTTTGAACTCTCCGCCAACATCCAAGCCGACCAAAGTGAGTATTTCCGCTAGTTTACTTTGCATATTCACACATTTTATATGCTTAATTGATCTTGGTTTGACCTAGAAAACCCAACACCTACCCTGATTTGGATTCCCATAGACACATAGTCATACTACCAATGGGATTCCGAGGGGTCTATCCAGAGCGAAGCTGTTTCCATACCATCGGTAAACACAACCTCTTATCACACTTCCATAAGTATCCAATACTTAAATATATGAGAACTATGTTGTTACACTTCCATAACACGCACAAGTGCAATACTAGTCTATTCCGCATTATCGATGTCCAGTCTCGATAATACTACGACTATGGATATTTATTTATTAAACCTTTATGGATTGATATTGTCTCATATCTCATAATCTGGAACTAATCATAAGGACTTTTATCATTTATATTTTTAAGTAATCAAATTAAAAAATGATAAAATGCAATTTCTATTTTCACATAGTTAATTTGTACAAAAACCACAATGTCTTTTACAAATAGTGACGCTATGGGTCATAATTATCCAACAATCTACCACTTGGCCTATAGCCAGTCACTCAAGCATCTAACACCTGAACTATGTACATGTCGCTCAAACTTTTGTTGAGGAATTTCTTTCGTCAGCGGATCTGCAATGTTGTCCTCTAATGCGACCTTCTCGATCTTCACATCGCCACGATGTATGATCTCACGAATCAGATGGAAATGTCGATGAACATGCTTGGATCGTTGATGAGACCGCAGTTCCTTAGCCTGTGCTATAGCCCCGTTATTGTCACAAAACAATGGAACGGGCTCAGCTGCTAACGGAACTACTCCTAATTAAATTAGGAATTTATGGATCCAAACTGCCTCTTTTGCTGCTTCAGCTGCAGCAATGTACTCTGCTTCTATTGTTGAATCGGCAACAGTCTCTTGCTTGGAAGATTTCCAGCATATTGCTCCGTTATTCAAGTAAAATATCTACCCGGATTGCGACTTACAGTCGTCTTTATCAGTTTTGAAACTTGCATTGGTATACCCAGTTACCTCAAGTTCTCCATCTCCATAGATTAAGAAAGCGTCCTTAGTTCGTCTAAGATACTTAAGGATATTCTTAACCGCTTGTTGTTTTCTATAATTAGTCCCAAGGAAAGATTAAGCTTATGAAATACAACAAAATGAATATATATATAATAAACTTGAAGCATGGCGGAATCATACTTACAAAGCTTTTGTGATGAAAAGATGAACAAAGGTTGAAGCTCCAAGATCCTTGAAGTTTCGGCCAAGAGGAGAAAAGAGTTGAAAGCTCCAAGCTTTGTGTATTCCAAGCTCCAAGGTGGTTTCCCTATCACCTCCTTTGATTCCTTGCTTGTGCTAGCAAAAATGGAGAATGAGAAAACAATTTTCTGCCTTGTTGGTGCAGCTCACGGCGTGAGCAAGAGAGGAAGAGAGGAGAGTGTTTCACTTTAGATTTTGTTTCCTTTGCATGCCAAAAAACGTGAATGACCAAGGAAAATGAAAAGTGAAGTGATATCTAATACCAAAAGAATTTTTTAATGCAAAAAATCCTTCCAAAACCGTGCATGGCTTTCCCTCCAAAATGAATCCATCATTTGCTATCATTACCATACTTTGAGATTAGAGACAATGCATCATCCCTCAAAGGTGACTAGATACATTCACTATCTATTCGTATTAAGTAATGAGATATCGCGATGTGATTTGCGGATATCACTCGATTCAAAATACGAATGTGTTCGCAAGCACTTTCGGGCTCGGTTTCGTTAATTCCAAATTAACGAATTTCCGTCGCGACGTGAATTAAATAATTACGCCTTGCGAAATTACTATTCAGTTCGCTAATGAATTAATTCTAAATTAATTCGTTTGCCCGAATTAAAATCCGATTTTAATTCCTCGTCGAAATCTAATTTCGTTTAATAATATATCGAATATATTATTTTATCGATTAATTCCAGATTAATCGATCTCTCTCTCTCTCCTAATAAGGCATTTTATCCAAGATAAAGTTTCTCCGTTATTAATCCAAGATTAATAAAGTTCGAATCAAACATCATAGGTGAATCTTCAGGAAGCGACCCAAGAGATCTCCAGATATGTTGGCAGTAAATACGGTCGTTGGATAATCCAAACACGTACATACCTCGTACTACGTTTTTACCGATTTACAAGACAAGGTTGGCTTCTAGCAAAGCGCCATGCCTACCCAATTCTCCAGAAATATTCTTACTGGAATATTAGATCTATATCAAGCGTAGTATACCGTAGTATTGCGTACATCGATCCAGTATCGGACGATCACATGTTAGGCCTGGGGCTGGAAATGTGTCTGCCCCGTACGAAACATATATCGGACATCAAGCAACTAGTCTCTTTAAATCGGGCAATACTGACCTAGTCATATTGTCCCGACGGTTGCAACCTTTTATAGAGCACTAGTTCTGTATCCTGCGTGATTATCAACTCCATATGTCTGAAGTGACACTTACATCTTGACATCACACCCAGTGCACTACGATTCCTGATAAACCCAGAAGAGGTGAACACAGAACCAGTTAAGGTCCCCCAACCACCAAAACCAAAGTTTACCTATTGTCGCAAGTACTAGCGATGCAAGTCTCAGGTTAAGACCATATACACCTACCCTGATGCGGCCTCCCATAGACACGCAGACATACTACCAATGGGATTCCGCGGGGTCTATCCAGAGCGAAGCTGTTTTCCGTACCATCGGTAAAACACAACCTCCTATCACACTTGCATAAGTATCCTATACTTAAATATATGAGAACTATGCCGTTGTGCCCTCACAACATGCACAAGTGCAATACTAGTCTATTCCGCATTATCGATGTCCGATCTCGATAATACTCCGACTAGGGATATTTAATGATTTAAACCTTTATGTATTGATACTGTCTCATATCATCTCAATACGGAATTAATCATATGGACTTTCGCCATTTATATATCAAAGTAAATAAATTACAAAACGGCAAAAGGCAATTTCATTATCACATAGTTAATTTTGTACAATAATACAATATCATTTACAAAACAGTGATGCTATGGGTCATAATGTCTAACAATCTCCCACTTGGCCTATAGCCAGTCACTCAAGCATCTAATACATGAACTATGTATATGTCGTTCAAACACTTGCGGATAAACAGCTTTCGTCAGCGGATCTGCAATGTTGTTATCTGATGCGACCTTCTCGACTTTTACATCGCCACGATGTATAATCTCCCAAATCAGATGGTAACGCCGAAGAACATGCTTGGATCGTTGATGAGACCTTGGTTCCTTAGCTTGTGCTATAGCCCCGTTATTGTCACAATACAATGGAACGGGCTCAGCTGCTAACGGAACTACTCCTAATCCAATTAGGAACTTTCGGATCCAAACTGCCTCCTTTGTTGCTTCCGATGCAGCAATATACTCTGCTTCTGTCGTTGAATCGGCAACAGTATCTTGCTTGGAAGATTTCCAGCTCACTGCTCCGTTATTCAAACAAAAAATGTACCCGGATTGCGACTTGAAGTCGTCCTTGTCGGTTTGGAAACTTGCATCGGCATACCCAGATACCACAAGTTCTCCTTCTCCGTAAATTAAGAAAGCATCCTTAGTTCGTCTAAGATACTTTTTCGCCTGTAGCAATGAAACTTTTTCGCCTGTAGCAATGCTTAAGTCTATTCGGATTTTGATTTCTATAGATGCGTATCATGACTACGAGATTTGGCAAATGGATGTCAAAACGGATTTTCTAAATGGATTTCTTGATGAAGAAATCTATATGGAACAGCCGGAAGGTTTTACGTCCAGCGAAAACTCGGGCATGGTGTGTAAGCTTAAGAAGTCCATTTATGGACTTAAACAAGCTTCACGAAGTTGGAATCTTCGATTCGACGAGATTATTAGATCGTCTGGTTTTCTCAAGAATTCGGAAGAATCCTGTGTGTATCAGAAGGCCAGTGGGAGCATAGTCGTATTTTTAGTCCTATATGTTGATGACATCCTAATCATTGTGAATGATTTAGGTATGTTACAAAGCGTCAAAGTGAACTCTGTAAGAATTTCTCCATGAAGGACCTGGGAGAAGCTTCCTATGTTTTAGGGATAAAACTCTATAGAGATAGACAAAGGAGGCTGATTGGGTTATCCCAATCAACGTACGTAGATAAGATCTTGGAACGGTATAGTTTTGGTAACTGTAAGACAGCAAACATACCGTTCAGACATGGGATTCATCTTTCTAAGAATATGTGTCCACAAACAGAAAATGAGAAGGTTAGAATGTCTAACCAACCTTATGCTTCGTGTTTGGGTAGCATAATATATGCCATGTTATGTACGAGGCCTGATATCAGTTTCGCTGTTAGCGTAACTAGTCGATATCAGTCCAATCCAGGTAATGACCATTGGATGGCCATTAAACATATCCTAAAGTATCTTAAAGGTACCAAGGATAAGTTAATAATTTATGGAGGAAACGAGCTGCAGGTTAATGGGTATACAGACTCTGATTTTCAATCAGATCCTGATGATAGAAAGTCTACATCTGGATTTGTCTTTACCCTTAACGGAGGTGCAGTTTGTTGGAAGAGTTCCAAACATGGATCAACAGCAGATTCCACCACTGAGGCAGAATATATTGCAGCTTCTGAAGCTGCAAAAGAGGCTGTATGGATAAAGAACTTTATCACAGAATTGGGAGTTGTCCCAAGTATCGAGAATGCGATTCTATTATACTGTGATAATACTGGAGCCATTGCACAAGCAAAGGAACCGAGGGCGCATCAGAAGTCGAAGCATGTGGAATGCAAGTACCACATCATTCGAGAGATCGTGTCGCGAGGGGATATTGTCGTGTGCAAGGTACCGAGTGAAGATAATGTAGCAGACCCGCTGACGAAGGCCATACCTCCGAAGTTGTTTGATAAACACGTGGAGTCGATGGGTATTAGATACAATCGATATTGGCACTAGAGCAATTGGGAGATTTTGTTAGGGTTGGTGCTCAGAGCGCCAATTCCCGGTTGTATTTCTTTTGAATACTTCTGTAAAACATTATTATTATGAATAATATATGCAGTTTCTATAATATAATCTATCTTATTAAATGGTAAAGACGTAATGACCTTAGAATGATCAGTCATGGTACTGTTGCAAAAGCGTCGCAACGGACATTGAGTAGTATCATGATGTTGTCATTCTCAGACAGTTCCTGGTCAAGGTTTACACTACTTGGTCAGTATAGTAAACCTGTTGAGACCGGTACATGTCGTATACTGGAATATATGATTCCAATGGTTTCTCAATGAACCCTATGTCTTGGAGACTAGTATAGACGTGTAGGTGTTTATAGCGGATAAACACTGAACGACTCACCGAAGATTCTTAATGGATGGTACACCAGCGTCAATAAGAATCTTCTTGGGTTGAGTAGCACTTGTGATTCTTAGACTTGAGATGCCATTGTGGGCACATGAGACATCTTCTACACTTAGACGGCAGTCACGTCACCGATCTATTAAGATCAGACCTCCGCATGTTCGTTGGGTGTAGATAGATCCTCAGGGTGTCCTATGTGTGTCAAGATAGGATCTGTCAGTTCTATGTACCAGAGCATAGGTAGTCCATATGATTAGCAATCAGATAAAACCATGGGCCCGTGGTAAAGTTTAGAAGCTAGTTCTAAACATTCTTTTGAGATTGCTAATAGAATAGTCGACTGGATAAACCCGATAGAGATTTGACGTTTATATCTATATCTCTGGGATTTATCCGGATACCTGTGACGGAGGAATTATACATTTTCCATGACCTCGACATGTATGGTTCAGCGAGATTATCCGTGATCGTCATAATCTACAGGTGGATAGATTCTGGACACGAAATTTGATTTCGTGACGGATATACCTGAATCTAGAGAGTCTCAATAATGAAATATACTCGTAGAGCACTAGACCAACATTAATAAATAATATTGATTATTTATAAAGTCGTTTAAAGGTTAAACGCAAGATACGTGCTAAAGGGACTAGATAGTCATTTGCCTAATTGTTGTGTATTTACATTTAATACTTGATTAATTTAAATACACATTAATTAATAGTCAAAATGAGTTATTTGACTTATATCCTAAATGAATATATATTTTTAATATTTAATGTAAATATTATACATATATTTAATATATTTGTATTTGATTAATTAATTGATTATTTAATTGTTAAATGATTAAATTAATTAAAATATAAATATCTTACATTATGATATTTGATGTAAATGATATTAGTTGCCTTTGTTGACTTAAATAAATATCCATAAAGTGTTTTAGATATTTATGCAAGTTGATTTAATGAAATTGAAATGAAATTGAAATGAAAATTTGGTATATACATTTGCAAGGGTTTCGGCCAAGGAAAAAATTGGAGAGGTATATATTTTTCATTTCTTTCTCATTTACTAACCTAATACACTTTTCATAAAACTCCATTGAAAGAAACCAAGGAAACAAGTGAAGGAGAAAAGGAAAAACCAAAAGAAAAGCTTGGATTTTGTAAGTTTTTCAAACTTACTATTAGAAAGGAAATTGTTCCTTAGGATCTAGGCAACATTTTGTGATGTTCTTAAGTTATTCTTTTCTTTATTTCTTGTGTTTTTGATGATGGAAATTTTTATTGAAAGTGTTGAGCTGTGTATTGTGAAGGAAGGTTGTGACTATTGTAGTTGTAAGCTTTCTTTTAAGGTTTTGGAAACCATGTTGCTAATCTAGAGTTGTTGAACCACTCTTAGATGACCTAGATTTGATCTTGAGTTGTTTCATTGTGTTGAGACTTTGATTGGATGTAAGAATGATGATTGAACTAATTGATTTAATGTATTTGGTCTAATTTGTCCAATTTGTGGAAATTGAAAAATTAGGGTTCATAACTAATTCCAAATTTGGGGCTTTTCATATATGTTGTGTATTTGTATGTGTATATGATGCATATAAAGTTTCATGTTGATTGGATTACATTTGGATGTGCTTTGAATCATGAAATGACAAAAGGCACAAATTGCCTACCATTGGAGGCTCTCGGCCTTGGACTTAGAATTTAGGGATTTTGGTTGTTTTGGTGTTTTGATGTTTTGAACATGCTAAGTTCATCTTAGAAATGATTTAGAATCATTCAAAATTGATTTGATCAATTTCGGACTAAAATGGACAAAATACCAAAGTAAGGGTAATTTGGTAAATTCACTTAAATATGATTTATTGAATTTTATTTCATAATTTGATTATTGGAATATTAAATAAATGTGTTTATTTAATTAATCCGAGAAAAAGTTTTGAAATCGGAAAATACGATTTTCCACCGCTTCCGCTGCGATACCGGATTCACCCCCTAAAAACCCCTACATGACCGACCTACCTATCTCTCGAGTTCTGCTGACCGACCTCTTACAAACTCACTCTTACTCTTAAACTTTTCTGCTCTCTATTAAAAGTTATGTCTGAATGAATTTGGCTCACCCCTTACAATGAATTCCCAACCCCTTTATATAGTAAGGAAAATAACATTGTTCCACCGTTCTCGCGACGTCAGCCACATGAGTCTATCAGCGCCGAATGGGCTCTCTTCCCCAACTGCTCTGCCGAAAGTAGCTTCTGTCATCTAACATCTTCTTAAACCAAGCTACTATATCCTCTGCCACACGCTACCTCTGGCCTGTAATCTGTCATGTCAGACCTCTTTGAAAGGTGCAAGTTCTCATGTAGGGCTTACGTCATCTTAACTCTGATCATACCATTATTACCACTTCGGCCCGCCCTACCAGGTCGGGTCGGCACAAGCAACAGCTGTCCTGGCTTAATGAGCCACCAGGTCGGGTCGGCAAGACCATCTCAGGCCTGACCATCTCAGATTTGACCACCTCGGGCTCGGCCACCTCGGGCCTGGCAACCTCAGATCTGACCACCTCGGGCCTGACCACCTCGGGTCTGACCACCTCGAGCTCGGCCACCTCGGGTCTGACCACCTCGGGCCTGACCACCTCGGGTCTGACCACCTCGGGCTCACAAGAACTTCAGATCATCTGTTGAGTGCAAAATCTCATCTTACCCTTCCTCAAGATTCGGACTTCTTGAGGACCGAAAACCACCATTTAACAGCTTCTCTTAATTAAACCCCATTGAGTCGACAGATGTAAGGAAGCTCAAATGTTGCTATATCAGCAAAAGCAACCCTACTGTCTCTCCTCCAGTATACAACGAATAGGCCTAAAATTCAAAGATACGCAATGATTGTAAACATTATATAATCAACAAAAAATTAGAGAGAAATAAGAAGAACCCAATTAATAATGGTAATAATACACATCAAATAATTGCTAAACCCACATCAAAATATGAATAAATCAGATCAAACCAACCGAAAATTAGCAGTAAAAAAAAAAGAGAGAGAGATTATCAACTGAAAACAAGTATTAGATATCAAAATTAAGTAATCAATAAAACCCAGATCGGATTAGCAAGAGATGACAATTGACAAATCATGTGAAAAATAAAAAGGAATCATATCAAATTGACATGCAAGAGAAATAAAAGAATTATCATCAAGAAACAAAAAGATAAACAAAACTATGTTTAATAAGTTTACTTCAAAATCAACAGGCGTTCAGATAATCACCAAGAAATGAAACACTTAAACTCAAAACCAATCAAAAACAAAATTAGATTTGAATAAACCCAGATCAAGCATCAAATTATTTTCCTTTGTGGAGATTTTGCTGTTGAGTTTCCGAATTAGTTAGTTATGGTAGCGTATGGATTATGTGGAATAACAAAATGGCGGGAAAATGATGTGTAAATTGACTGAATTGCCCTTTGTAACTGAAAGTTTGTTACGGCTGTTTTGATACTATTGATTTTACCAGAATGACAGAGAAATTTGGAGTTCGTTCTACGTGTTTTAATCGTGATCTCTGATGAATGATCAATGGTTGTTATTCCATCAAAGGCAAATAGGATCAATGTCCGCATAATTTTATAAATTCTAATTGGGATTCCAAATTTCCTATTAAATTATATAAAATTCAAGATGGAAAATTATTTCATTTAAAAAAAATTAATGGGGATTTACGATGATTTTTCTTCTCGAATAAAAAATCCTATCAATTCGAAACAAATCCTAGAATGTCACCTAAAAATCATGAATTATTCGGTTAGAAATTCCGGACAAAATCAAAATAAACAAATCTCAATCGATCTATCTCATCTTTATTCGTGATCAAATACTAGTCACAATTGTAACATACAATTGTGAATTGTTTCAACTTATTTTTCAATTTAAGTTTTTGAGAGTAATATACAATTGTTTTAAGTAGATGAACTCCATAAGTATTAACCTCTCAATTCACAAACTTAAATTGATAAAAAAAAGCTCAAAAAAAAGAATATAAATTTTAATACCATCCAGTAAGATGTATTCAATTTAAGAAATCAAATTACATGCTTAGATTTACAAAAGCAAGCTATACAGCATGGAAATTCAATGCATGCTTGTGACTTGAAGAATGATGAGAGAAAGAAAAAGGTATTAAGGAAAAAGAGGGGCATGACCTTATTCCACCAATAAGGGGATCCCCCCATCTCAAATCTACTAAAGATGATCATATATAGTAACTGGTAAATCATCCAGCTAACCGCCGCTTGATGCAACAAACTTGTACTAATATTCCGTAAAATCATCAACACGAATGATCAGCAGCACAATGGGGGCATGTTGGGTTTCTAAGGTCATCCCAAGATCAATTCAAGCATAAAATAGTGTGAATACGTAAAGGAGAATAGCGGAATTATACTCACTTTGAACGGATATAGGATGTGAGTAGAACAAAAAATTTGCTCCCTTTGAAATGCTCCAAGCTTCCTTTTTGAAGTTGATCTCCTACCTCCAAGCTTTAAGATTGATTCCAAGCTCTTGGGATTGGTTTCCCTAACATCTTGTATGATTCTTTGATGTGCTAGCACTTAGAAAAATTGCAACAATTTTTCTTCTTCTCCTTGTTGAGTTTCGGCCAAGCCTTGCAAAAGAGAGGGAGAGTGCGTTTTTTGAGAGAGAGATGAGATGAGAATGAAATGTTGACTTGTTTTTATTTCAAAAATCAAAATAATGATATACCAAATATTTGGTATTAAGTCAATCACTTTCAACTTGTGTGTTATACAAGTTAACAACCACCCACCAAATTCCATCACCAAAAAGGTAAGTTAAATGACAAGTAATGTGACTTATGATGTGACATGTGGGCCCCACTTGATTCCAAATCCGAGTGGGCCCGCAAACACATCACGGGGTCGGGTTCGTTAATTTCGAATTAAAGAAATTTTCCGTTGCGACGTAATTAAATCAAATTTAATTAAATAATTATGCCTAGCAAAATTACCATTCACGTCGCTCGCGAATTAATTCTAAATTAATTCGTTCACCCGAATTAAAATATAATTTTAATTCCGTTATGAAATCTAATTTCATTTAATATATCGAATATATTATTTTATCGATTAATTCCAAATTAATCATTCTCTCTCATCAAATAGTATTTTATCCCAGATAAAATCTCTATGTAATTAATCATAGATTAATTATGTTCGAATCATACGTCATCGGTGAATCTTCAGGAAACGACCCATGAGATCCCTGAATATGTTGGCAGTAAATCCGGTCGTCAGACTATCCGAACACGTGAGTACCTCGTACTACGTTCTTACCGATTTACGAGACATAGTTGGCTTCTAGCAAAACAACGTGTCTACCCAATTCTCCAGAAATATTCTTAAAGGAATATTTAATCTTTGTCAGGCGTAGTATACGTAGTATTGCGTATTGCGATCCAGTATCGGATGTCACATGTAAGGCCTGGGGCTGGAATAGTGTCTGCCCCGTACGAAGCATATATCGGATCACAAGCAACTAGTCTCTTTAATCGGATAATCATGACCTTGTCATATTATCCCGATGGTTGCAACACATTAGAGTACCAGTTCTGTATCCCTGCGTGATCATCATCTCCATATGACTGAAGTGATACTTTCGTCTTGACATCACACCCAATACACTACGATTCTCAATAAACCCAGAAAAGGCGTACACAGAACCTGTTAAAGTCCCGGACGACCAAAACCAAAGCGTATTGATTGTCGCAAGTACTAGCGATGTAAGTCTCAGGTTAAGACCAAATACACCTACTGTTGGACAATTATGACCCATAGCATCACTATTTGTACAGAACATTGTGTTGTTGTACAAATTAACTATGTGACAAAGGAAATTGCTCTTTTATCGTTTGTAATTGGATTACCGGGATATATAAATGATAAAAGTCCATATGCTTAGTTCCAGATTAATAAGATATGAGACAATATTAATCCACTAAGGTTTAATCATTAAAATATCCATAGTCGTAGTATTATCGAGATTGGACATCGATATTGCGGAATAGACTAGTATTGTACTTGTGTGTGTTATGGGAGCATAACAGCTTAGTTCTCATATATTTGGGTATTGGATACTCATGCAAGTGTAATAGGAGGTTGTGTTTACCGATGGTACGGAAACAGCTTCGCTCTGGATAGACCCCTCGGAATTCCATTGGTAGTATGACTATGTGTCTATGGAAGTCTGAATCATGGTAGGTGTATTTGGTCTTAACCTGAGACTTGCATCGCTAATACTTGCGACAATCAATATACTTTGGTTTTGGTCGTCTGGGGCTTTAACAGGTTTTGTGTACGCCTATTCTGGGTATATTGAGAATCGTAGTGTATTGGGTGTGATGTCAAGATGGAAGTATCACTTCAGTCATATGGAGATGATGATCACGTAGGATACGGAACTAGTACTCTTCAGTACTGCAGTCATCGGGATAATATGACTAGGTCATGTTTATCCGATTATAGAGACTAGTTACTAGAGATCCGATATATGCTTCATACGGAGCAGACACTATTCCAGCCTCAGGCCTTGCATGTGACATCCGATACTGGATCGCAAAATGCAATACTACGTATACTACGCCTGACAAAGATTAAATATTCCTTTAAGAATATTTCTGGAGAATTGGGTAGGCACGGTGCTTTGCTAGAAGCCAACCATGTCTTGTAAATCAGTAAGAACGTGGTATTAGGTACGCGCATATTCGGATACTCCGATGACCGGATTTACTGCCAACATATTCAGGGATCTCATGGGTCGCTTCCCGAAGATTCACCGATGACGTATGACTCGAACATAATTAATCTGGGATTAATTGGAAGAGAGAGAAAATTAATCTATGATTAATTACGGATAATTTTATCTGGGATAAAATTCAATTTAATAGAGATAGAACGATTAATTCGAAATTAATCGATTAAAATAATATATTCGATATATTAAATGAAATTAGATTTCATAACGGAATTAAAATTGGATTTTAATTCGGCCGAACGAATTAATTTAGAATTAATTTGCGAGCGACTTTAATAGTAATTTTGCTAGGCATAATTATTTAATTAAATTTGATTTAATTAAGTCGCAACGGAAAATTCATTAATTCGGAATTAACGAACCTGAGCCCGGAATGTGTTTGCGGGCCCACTCGGATTTTGAATCAAGTGGGGCCCACACAAGTCACATCACCTAGTCACTTTAATCAACTTTTTGTTGATGGGATTTGGTGGGTGGTTGATTGTGTGTAAAACACACAAGTGTGAAAGACTTGAAAGACTTCTACCAAACTTTGATTTGGTATATGTCTTTTAATTTTTTGAAAATTAAACAAGTCAACACTTCACATTTTGCTTCTCTCTCCTTGCAAAAACCGAAACCTCTTCTCCTCTCTTCCTTGGTTTTGCCGTGAGCCTAGGGCTCATTGTTCTTGATTTTGTTTCAAAATCATGAGTGTAGCACACACAAGGAGTCATTCAATGGTGTTAGGGAAACCTATCCATGAGTTTGGAATTCAAGGACAAGCTTGGAAGCTCAACACACATCAAAGGAGAAGCTTGGAGCAACTTCTCAAAGGCAAAAGTTTTGAACTCTCCGCCTACATCCAAGCCGATCAAAGTGAGTATTTCTGCTACTTTACTTTGCGTATTCACACATTTTATATGCTTAATTGATCTTGGTTTGACCTAGAAAACCCAACAATGGTATCAGAGCCATAATTGAGCATGAAATTGAATTTAGGGTTCTTAAACTTTAATTTGGGATTTTGTGATTTGAGCATGATTTCTTCAAATTGATTGGTTGAGTGTGCTTAGATTATGATAACTAAGTGTTATGCATGATGAATTTGGAGAAAAATTAATTAGATTAATTTTCCCCTAATTGCTTACCTTGGCCGAATCTATAAGACCCTTGTAGGTCATGGTGATTTTCATTTTAAGCCATTGGATGTGTTTAAAATGTTAGGATATATTGATTTGTGATTTAATTGGATTGAAATCAAAATCGGATATAAAATCCCTTGAATTGTCGTGAGCCTTGGAGAGCATGTTGGATTGATTTTGCTTCAATTTGTGTTGGACATAAGTTGATTAGTTAAAGCATGATTAATTTGTGTAATTGGTGTTTTGGAAATATTAATTTAACTAATTAATAATGGCTACACACCTTAGTTAATTAAATTGTGATATTTGGAATATTGGAATTTAATTAATTAGGCTTAATTTGGAACTGGGCTATTAATGTTGTATTTGGGCATAATGGGCTTGGTTGGGCCAAGTTTGGTTTAGGATAATTGGTTGGATCCAATTGGGCCTAAAACCATTTCCATAAAGTCCAAATATGATTATTGGGCCTTTAAAATTTAATTGGGCCTCATGGGCCAAAATTAATTTTGTGACAAAGGGTGATTCCTTATTGGGCTTTGGTTGCCAAAGTCAATGCCTTAATAAATTAATTAAAAGCCCATTGGACTTTAATTGAATAGTATTGGATACTAATTAGGCTTTTGAGACCCGTTAAGATTGGATTTGGAATCCAAGTCTAAATGGCACATTTAAAGTGTAATGATTTAATTTGGAATTAAATATGAATTAGTATTGAATACGAATTAAATTGGATTTGATATTATAGTTCGATATAATTCAAGAATATGTACTTTGAGTACTTATTCTTAAAACGAGTTGGACTCGCGCAAATCAAATCGTTGTTTGAACATTGGATGGTCATTAATCAAAAATTAATTAATTAGATTGATTGATAACATGCTTTGTGTGAATACATGGATGTGATGTATGAATAATGTATATCGGATGGATATTAGATGGGTGAGGGCAATTTTGGAAATTGTTGTAATAAATTTAGAATTTATTAAATTGGACCTGCGTGTCCAGCCTATTACCTCTTGACTCTTTGTATTTCTCTTCTCACATATTCCCCTCAATGTAAATAAGGTTTCTTTAGAAGTGTTATGTAATTATGTAGAAGTAAGATTTATGCTAGTGGGAGAGAGGAAATAGAGAGATTTGTTCTAGGAACAAATTATATTATATATTCATCCGCATATCATTATTAATTTATTTATCGCGCCTTATTATGCTTTTATAATGCATGTTTAAGGGTTTATGATGAGACCTAATCAAAGATAATTAATTATTTGCCAATTACGCGAAAAACCCTCAATAAATATTAAGCGTTTTACTTCCATTGAATGATTCTCTCTCAAGATCCAAGATTGGCACTGGTTTGTTGGCCAAAGTCAAGACATTTGTCCATCGCGGATGTGTTTGAATCATGAAGGCTTTGTTCCATATCGCATGTCTTGTCCAAGTTGTGATTTGTTGGCCAAAGTCAAGATCACTTCTTGTTCATCGACATCGATTACGAAGCTTTCCAAAGTCAATGGGTCACGCTTAACTAGAATCATTAAGCTTGTTGAGCCAAAGCCAAGGCTTAGTTGATTTAGAGGAAAAAGGTTAGGCAATATATTGGATATATTGGCATATATTGAATATATGTTTTGGACTTGGATGTCCACCTATTGGATCTAGGAATTGGATGAGATCCAATTGATCTTAGAGATCTACCTAGTTAAGTTTCATACAATTTGTTGGCCAAAGTCAAGGTTGTGTATTATTTAACGGGATCCTAGCCCACTAGGAAACTATGTTTCCCGAGTACTCAACAGAGGGTTAGAGGCTCGCCGAAAAATAGTGGGAGGCAAGTATTAAATTTACAATTTCGTTTAGATACTTGCCAACACGTGTTCATTTCATTTTTCGTCATTAATAATTATAAATATATTAGTTGTACTAATATTTAATTGTTGTTTTAAATTAAACAGTTGGACTGTGTTCAAACTATTTCATTTATAGTTGATTATATAATTGGATTATAATAATCAATATATTTGGTTTTAACTAATCAAGTAGTGGTTGATTATATAGTTAGACTATAGTAATCATTATATTTGATTGTACCCGAAATCTTTGATTGGATAGTTGGACTATTGGAATCAAGATAACTGAAAGATTAGCGTTTAAAACATAATCCTCGGTGAAAATGTCTTTAAGCGGCTTCAATTTTCAGATTGGGAATAGAACCTCAGAATAGTCTTGGGAACCGAGAAGTTACTTTATTTGATAGAATGACATCTCGGGCCTAAGCCCGGAGATGAGAAAATAGTAGAACATGATATTTGGAAGATTCATATGATGATAAATTTAGTGCTCAATCTGTTATGCTTGCCACAAAGACTCCTTAATTTCTTCGTCAGAACTAAGGATTAGATCTTTATAGTATGATATTGGAATTGATGGATCTTCATAGATCTAAGTACTAATTGCAATAGAAAACTCTTGGAGAGTTAATGGCTATGCTCAAGGAGACAAAGCCAAAGTTTCCAAAAGGGCAAGAAGCGCAAGGCGCATCTTACTTCGACATCCCAGATGGCCAAGGCTTGGCCGAAGGCTTTTGGGATGTGGAAAAGAGCAAAGGCAAAATCGTCACAGTCTTCTAGGAAGACAAAGGAAATATCCCAAGATGTCTGCCTAAATTGTGGCAAACGGGGTCACTGAGGTGTGACTGCCGTATGAACAAGGCAGACATGAAGGAAGCGAAGGCGGGGCAAGGCTCCGGCTTCAAGCATGTTTGTTATAAACATGTCCACTGCTGGTTTTAAAATTGGATTTTAGATACTGGATGTGGTACATAAATATATATACTGATGTGCGGGATTTGCTAATAAGCATGAGACTGGCTTCAGATGAGATTGACCTGCAAGTCGAAAACGGGACGAGAGTCGCTGTTTTGGCCGTAGAAACCTAAGTTTTGGAACTGCTCTTTGGGCATGTACTTAAATTAGGAAACTGTTATAATATACCTAGTTTGACTAGAAACATTATCTCTATATCTAGTATAACTCGTTACGGGTATACCTTTATATTTTAGAACACAAAGTATTTTATTTTATAAAGATGATATTGAGATAAGCACATTAGATGTGAATAACAGTATTTATATTTTGAATATAAATGAATCTCAAACGTATAACATGACAAACAAATAGCTCAAATTGAATTAATCAAATGAGACTTATTTGTGGCATTGTTGTCTGGGAAACATTAACAAGACTCGTATATCCACACTTTCGAAGAGTGGGTACTAGGACGGATTTGATTCTAATCAAATAATGTCTACAAATCTAGTTTATTAGGCAAAGTGCCTAAGACACATTTTACTTGGTAAAAGTGCAAGTGCCACCGATCTGTTAGCCCTCGTTCATAGTGACATAAGTGGGCCCATATCTAGCTAGGCTAGAGGTGGATATGAAAACTTCGTAACCTTTACGGATGTGGCATCGCGTTATGGTTATGTGTTTCTTGTGAAACATAAATCGGAAACTTTTGATAAATTCAAAGAGTTTCGACACGAAGTAAGAACACAGACCGGTAAAAGTATTAAAACTTTCCAATCGGACCGTGATGGAAAATACTTAAACATATAAGTTTCTCGATTACTTGAAAGAGTATGGTATTATTTCACAGTGGACTCCTCCCGGAACACCTCAATTTGACGGCGTGTCCGAACAGAGAAACCGAATTTTGTTGGACATGATAAGGTTAATTATTAGTCTCTCTGAGCTACCATTTTCCATCTAGGGATACGCATTAAACAGTACAATACTTATTTTGAATAAGGTTCCATGAAAAATCTGTTAGACAGATTTCATATTAGATAGGAACAGGAAAGAAACCGGATTTTCTCATTCCTGAAGATTTGGGAATGCTAGGCATATGTTTAGATGATACCAAACTAAAACCCAAATCGGATAAGTGCCTAATTTGTAGGTTATCCTAGGGAAACCAAAGTATAGTACTTATACAACTCACAAGAGAACAATGTAATTGTTGCTCTCCATGCGGTTTTCCTAAGAGGAATACCCATATGCAGTGGTAAGTGGGAGGAAAGTAAAACTCGATGAAAATCAGAGTAATACTGTTCTAGGCACCGATTCCTTAATGGAACAAAAACAGTTCATCAGAGATGAAACTGTACTACAATCTTCGAATACACAAGAACCGCGTAAGTCGGAGAGAGTCAGAAAATAACCTGGGAGGTATGGGTTTCTGATCTCACCTCATGAAGATGTCAATCTTATTGAGGAACACGAACCGGCTACCTATGAGGAAGTGATACAAGGTATCGACTCCCTATTATGGCAAAGTGCCATGATGTCCGAAATGGATTCCATGTATACTAACCAAGTTTGGATACCGGTTGATGTTGGACAATTATGACCCATATCGTCACTATTTTTACAGATCATTGTGTTGTTGTACAAATTAACTATGTGACAAATGAGATTGCTCTCTTATCATTTGTGATTAGATCACCAAGATATATAAATGATAGGAGGTCTTTATGATTTGTTCCTTGATTGAGATGATATGAGACAGTATCAGTCCATGAAGGATAAATCATTAAATATCCCTAGTCAGAGTATTATCGAGATTGGACATCGATAATGCGTAAAAGACTAGTATTACACTTGTGCGCGTTGTGAGGGCATAACGACATAGTCCTTATATATTTGGGTATAGGATACTCATGCAAGTGTAGTAGGAGGTTATGTTTTACCGATGGTACAGGAAACAGCTTCGCTCTGGATAGACCCCCTCGGAATTCCATTGGTAGTATGACTATATGTCTATGGAAGTCCGAAATCAGGGTATGTGTATTTGGTCTTAACCTGAGACTTGCACCGCTAATACTTACGACAATCAATATGCTTTGGTTTTGGTCGTCCAGGGCTTTAACAGGTTCTGTGTAAGCCTCTGCTGGGTATATTGAGAATCGTAGTGTGTTGGGTGTGATGTCAAGACGGAAGTATCACTTCAGTCATATGGAGATGATGGTCACGTAGGATACGGTACTAGTACTCTTATGTACTGCAGTCATCGGGATAAAATGACAAGGTCATGTTTATCCGATTATAGAGACTAGTTACCAGACATCTGAAATGTGCTTCGTACGGGGCAGACACAATTCCAGCCCCAGGCCTAGCACGTGATCATCCGATACTGGATCGAAATAAGCAATACTACGTATACTACGTCTGATATAGATCGCTTATTCCAGTAAGCATGTTTCTGGAGAATTGGGTAGGCATGGCGCTTTGCTAGAAGCCAACCTTGTCTTGTAAATCGGTGTAAATGTAGTACTAGGTACTTACGTGTTCGGATAGTCTGACGACCCGATTTACTGCCAATATATCCGGGGATCTCATGGGTCGCTTCCCGAAGATTCACCGATGACGTATGACTCGCACTTTTAATTAATCTGGGATTAATTAGATGAGAGAGAAAATTAATCTGGGATTAATTACGGAGATATTTTATCTGGGATAAAATATCAATTAAAGAGAGAAAACGATTAATTTGGAATTAATCAATAAATTAATATATTCGATATATTAAACGAAATTGGATTTCGACACGGAATTAAAATTAGATTTTAATTCGGGTGAACGAGTTAATTTAGAAATAATTCGTAAGTGATGTGAATAGTGATTTTGCTAGGCATAATCATTTAATTACGTCGCAACGGAAAATTCGTTAATTTGGAATTAGCGAACCCGAGCCCGGGATTGTTTGCGAGCGCATTCGCATTTCGAATTCGAGTGCGGCACGCAAGTCAAATCAAGCGTCAAATCGCTAGTCGCATCTAACGTCACATCATTCATCAATCAAGTGATAGATGTCTTTCACTTTGAATGATTGACACCAGTCACTATTCATTGATTGATGGGATTGATGGAAGTAGTTGGCATAGTTGCCTTTTGACTTTTGGAATTTGAAATTTGGTATATGTTAATTGATTTTAGAAATCAATTAACTAATACACATTTTCTCATTCTCTCTCTCCTTGCTCACGTTTTGGAGCCATTTTCTTCCTCTATCTCTCACAGTCTTGGACTGGTTTTCTCCTCTGTTTTTGCTTTCTGCCGAGAACTAAAGAGAAGCAAGGGAAATTTGTGGCAAATTTCTTGAGTGCTAGCACACATAGGAGCCATACAAAGGTGATAGGGAACTCACTTCATGAGCATGGAATCCATTTTGGAAGCTTGGAGCTTGAAGACTTCAATGGAGGACCATGGCTGAAATTTATAGAGACAAAATCTGCAGTTTGCCGAGAACCACAAGGACTCAAAGCTTGAAGATTTTGTTCGTCGCATCGCAAACCGATCGATGTAAGTATTCCGCAACTTCGTTGATTGTATTCGCACTTTGTATTTTCATTGCTTGATATGATCTTGGGATGCTTAGAAAATTCCAACAGTTGATGTACCGGAAGGCATTTAGCCTATTGGTACTATATGAATCTTCAAGGAAGACATACATGGATGGCAACATACAAACGTACAAAGCTAGGCATGTGGCGAAAGGGTATTGTCATCAACATGGTGTCGATTACGATGAAACCTTTTATCCGTTGCCATGATTAAATCCATTTGGATAATGCTTGCTAATGCTGCATGTTTCATTTATGAAATATGGCAGCGGAACGTCAAAATCGCCTTCCTTAAAAGGAAACCTTTTTGGAGGATGTTTATCAACATCCTGACGGTTTTGTCATACCAAAACATGCAAACAAGGTTTGCAAGTTAATTCAATCTATTTATGGATTGAAGCAAGCATTGCGTTCTTGGAACCAGTATTTTGATGTAATCCTAATGGTATATGATTTAATTCAAAATGAAAATGATTCTTGTGTATATAAGAAGGTTAGTGGGAGCGCACTAACAATGATTGTCCTATATAATGATGATATGTCATTTCTTGGAAATGACATTCCCATAATACAATCGGTGAAAGCTTGGCTTTCATGAAAATTCTCCATAGAATACTTGGGAGAAACAACCTTTATTCTAGGAATAAGGATCTACTGGGATAGATCTAAAAGTTGTTGGCACTCTCCGAGGACTCGTACATTGAAAGATATGTACGTGACCTGGTGTCTCATACGCTTTGAGCATAAGGAGTCACAATCAGGCCAATCCAAGTAATAGTCACTGGATTGATGTTAAGAACATCCTTAAGTATCTTAGATGAACTAAGGATGCTTTCTTAAGCTGTGGAGAATGAGAACTTGAAGTGAATGGGTTCACTGCTGCAAGTTTCCAAACCAAAAATAACGACTGTAAGTCGCAATAAGGGTACTATATAGTTTGAATATCGGAATAGTGAGATGGAAATCTTCTAAGCAAGATACTATTGCCGAATAAACAACAAAAGCGGAATATTGCTGCAGCTGAGGCAGCAAAAGAAGCATTTTGGATCTACATAATCCTAATCAGATTAGGTATAGTTCGGTTAGCGGCTGAGCTAGGCTACAACACAAGCTAAAGAATTAATGGTCTCATCAATGATCCAAGTATGTACTTCAAATGGTTTCAACTGATTCGTAAGATCATACATCATGGCGATGTGATGATCGAATAAATCGCATCAGATGATAACCTTGCAAATCCGTTGACGAAAGCTATTTCTCAGCAGAAGTTTGAGCGACTCGTACATAGTTCAAGTGTAGGACACGTGAGTGATTGGCTATAGTCCAAGTGGGAGAATGTTTGATAAATATGACCCATAGCATCACTATTTGTACAGAACATGGTGTTGTTGTACAAATTAACTATGTGATAAAGGAAATTGCTCTTTTATCATTTGTAATTGGATTACCGGGATATATAAATGATAAAAGTCCATATGATTAGTTCCGGATTAATAAGATATGAGACAGTATTAATCCACTAAGGTTTAATCATTAAAATATCCCTAGTCGTAGTATTATCGAGACTGGACATTGATAATGCGGAATAGACAAGTATTGCACTTGTGCGTGTTATGGGAGCATAACGGCATAGTTCTCATATATTTGGGTATTGGATACTCATGCAAGTGTAATAGGAGGTTGTGTTTACCGATGGTACGGAAACATCTTCGCTCTGGATAGACCCATCGGAATTCCATTTGTAGTATGACTATGTGTCTATGGAAGTCTGAATCAGGGTAGGTGTATTTAGTCTTAACTTGAGACTTGCATCGCTAATACTTGCGACAATCACTATACTTTGTTTTTGGTCGTTTGGGGCTTTAACAGGTTCTGTGTATGCCTCTTCTGGGTATATTGAGAATCGTAGTGTATTGGGTGTGATGTCAAGATGGAAGTATCACTTCAGTCATATGGAGATGATGATCATGTAGGATACGGAACTAGTACTCTTCAGTACTGCAGTCATCGGGGAAATATGACTAGGTCATGTTTATCCGATTATAGAGACTAGTTACCAGAGATCCGATATGTGCTCGTACGGGGCAGACACAATTCTAGCCACAGGCCTAGCATGTGACATTCGATACTAGATTGTAATACGCAATACTACGTATACTACGCCTGACATAGATTTCATATTCCTTAAAAGAATATTTCTGGAGAATTGGGTAGGCACGGTGCTTTGTTAGAAGCCAACCATGTCTTGTAAATCGGTAAGAACGTAGTACTAGGTACGCGCGTATTCGGAT